>OX438763.1:19118413-19317765 GCA_949316455.1 Acleris holmiana
AAAAAAAACCCAAACAACCAAATTAATAAAAGGTCGTTGCAGCGCTGGGGCGGCGGGCCATTGTGAAATCTCAATACTTTTAGTTTTCATAAGAAGATTATCTTTCAATTCGTCGATATTTTTTTACAAATACTTCTGATTATGCATTTGTATAATTTCCTCGTATTTATTGAGAAAAACATTATAATATGCCTTGGGGGAAATGGGATTGTCTGACTCGTATTTACCAACTCCTCGTCAGGCAATCCCTTACTTTCCGCGCCTAGGAAATAATGTACTATTCACATCACTAATACTAAGCAGCCACCAAACTGCCCGCTTGATAACGGATAGTAAACGAAATATAAAATTAAATGTCAAATGAGTCCAATTGAGTCCATACTTGGTGGATCTACTATGAGCCATTTAAGGAGTTTCTATGGCCACCTTTAATTTCCATGATCATTCAAACTCGATGATACCATTATTGTATTGTCAACGGAATTGCACAAGAATGCTAATTTTAAAGTCAATCGGACAATCAATAGTACATTACTGCAGAGACCTCGCGGCTGCTTATTGTCTGGTCCTGTCTATTGATAAATAATAACTTTAAATGTAGGGATCGATTATACTCCTCAAATGGAACTCCTTTTGTTCTACGACTTTAAAATATGAGGTAATTTTTATTTTTTATTTTTCATACAAAATAAATTAATTCACTGATTTTACTAGTAAAGTTTGAAAGTTTGATCACCTATAACTTACTGTAAATTAAGTTATTTTCTAAGTCGTAGGACAAAAGATGTAGCATTTGAGGAGTAGAATCGATACCTACATTTAAAGCCCCATGGTCAGACACACCTTGTATAACTAAGTACGGTAACTGGTATAGGATCAGTTTGATTATTGGACTCAACTTACCCCAGCTATATCATACATGGTGATAGCGTCTTCAAACAATCCTTTGCTGACTAATTGTTCAGCAACATTCAGGGCAATGACCTGTAATTTTAACAACGTATTTTAAATATATTTCTCAAAAAAAAAAATATAAGAAGACTTAGTGACCATCATTGCTACAACATCAATTTAATGGCCGCCACCTCATATTTTTTTTGTAAATAGTTCAAAGCTCTTGCCACTTTCAAGAAAGCTTGAAAGTCTATAAACAAACCCAGGGTTACTCCCAACTACGCTAAACGCATATTTTAAGAATGTCACTTTCACAAATAATCAAGAAAAACTAAATTAACGCGTCGTTGCTAGCTGAGCTTTTATTATTAATTGAGTGCCCGGGCAATCGACCTTTACTCGGGTGTATATAGACGACACTATTCAATCAAAAATTTGATATAACGTCAAATACCTCAGAACCCGATTTTTCGGTGAAACCAGACTTGACAGACCGATTTTTTGACCCGAAAAACCCATTTTCCGTAATTTTTATCCAAATCGTTAGACCCGTTTTCGAGAACGTGATTACTAGACCCGGATTTTTGTGGCAATGACCTCACAATAGAGTAGTTTGGGGAGTAAATGGAACGGTGTTAATTAATACAATTTGTTAATTATTACCGTTTTTAACTGTATAAATTTATTAACTAGTCATTCACCACAAAAATTATTATTATTACCGCAAGTCATTTAGAACAACTTTTGATCTGCTATGGAGAGGCAGTTAACGAAAGAACACCGTCGGTAAATGAATCAATTGACAATTGACTTATAGGCAATTTATATCGTGGATGCCTGATAGTAAAATTTTAATTCCGTAGAACACCAATAGAATAGGTTGCGTATTATGTGGCACCCGTTTCCTTTACTCCCCAAATTACCCTATTGTAACGTCATTGCCACAAAAATCCGGGGTCTAGACAGATTACAAATGTATCACAAATATTCCTCATTTAATAGTACCAACATACATACATAACGTCACGCCTTCATTCCCAGAGTGGGGTAGGTAGAGTTACAGAAATACCAACAACTCTAAAAAGACTTGTGGATAGTTTTGTAAACACATTTCGCACTCGTAGGATAAGGTATTTACCAGTGTATTAGTGACAGGTTGCAAGCCCATCGCCTAACGGTACTACAAACCTTTATTCCCTTCGTCGCCTCTTACGACAGCCACGGATAAGAAATAGTACCTATAGTATTTAAACTTTATTGCAGAGTTAATTACAAATGGCCGAATCAATTGGCAGAGGTGTTGTAAGATACCCCTGAATAGGTAACAGTGGGTCCGGGTACTGACTTGGCTGTCAATGTGCGGGTTGTTGAACTGGTCGAGCAGGCCGCGCGCGCGCACGCCGGTGCCCGCGTCCGTGGCGCCGAACAGCAGCTCGAAGTCGCGGCTCTCCAGCGCCAGGTCTGAGCAGCAGCACATGAACAAGTTCTTGCCTTCCGGGTCCTTCAGATTTCTGTAACATTCGCGCATTGGATGTAGACACGCTCTCCCCTATTTTTTATGACAGAGCGGCAAACGAGCATACAGGCCACCTGTCCCCTGTTTCACCATCCTGACAGTGACAGGTGGCAGGTGACATTTCAGTGTACAGTCGGGGTAAGAAAAGGTTCGTCACCTTAAGATCTATTTTAGTTTGCTCACAATGAGCGATACTCTGCTTTACCGATTGAATATGACATATAATACGTCACATATTGCAGTCGGTGGTCGACTGTCACTCGCCGCCAGTCGGGATGACAGTTACAATTAAAGGTTACCAACTTTTTTGACTACAAAGCATTCACGAAGGACTAATGCTTCGTGAATGCTCTTGTAATATCGGACATTAGGATAATTGCTTTGAATTTTATGAAAGAGATAACGATATCAACTGTGTCATCTTGTTTACGAGATTGCGGCTTGAGTTCGTGTTCAATAGTGCCGTCTAGTTAGTAAAAGTAAATAAAATAGTAAACATAATTTGCAAATATGGTAAAATTTATTTAAATAAACAAAACTTAACTAAAACCGAGTATATCCGCCATTCGCATCAATCACAGCTTGTAGTCGCTCTCGCATTGAGCCAACAAGTAGAGAGCATATGTCGGTTCCTCTAAAGCCCTCCCGAACACTTCGGCAATGTTCAACAACAGCTGCTTTGCTCCTCTCGTTGTTATTTACCCACCGCTGCACCATCAAACCCCACAGATTTTCGATCGGGTTTATGTCCGCTGATTTTGCAGGCCAAGGAATCACTACCACCTCAGGATGCCGATGGAACCACTCGTTCACGATACATGCTGTGTGGATACGAGCGTTGTCGTGGACATAATTGAACTCGGTTAGTTCATTAGCCGGAAATACAGTACGAACGCTTGGAAGCATGCTGTCCTCCAGAACAGTTATGTAACTTGCAGCGTTTGCCCTAGGCGGAAGGACAACAAGCTCGCCTACTCCATCAGCAGACATCCACCCCAAATGTTGGCAGATATGCGTCCAGAACTGAAATTTGGCACAATATGGTCCTCCGAATACCTCATTCCAAATATTCTCCACAAGTGTAGTCTACCATGTTGGGATGATTGGAAGCTCTTTTCATCCGTAAAAATTCTTTGACACCAATCGAAATTTAAATATGATCGAGCAAAACTTAAACGTTGAGCTTTATGAGCACTAGTTAAAGCCACTTTTTTGGCAGGACGGCGGTGATGTAGTCCCATTGAGTGCAATGCATTTCTAATTATTCTTGGAGACACGTCAAACATTTCAGCAAAAAAACTAGTTTTCTCAAAACAATTTTCTTCATATTTTTGCCTCATAAAATTTAATTGTTCATGGGTGAGGGTCTGGCGGCGTCCAGAATTAGTATGGCGATGATCAGTAAGATGACCCTCTTCCGCGTGTCGGATGATCCAGAACCTTACAGTATCTCTGGTTATGTTGAGATTTGACGAAATTTCGCTAATGTTATACCCAGCTTCATGGTCCGCAATAATTGCAGCTCTTTCTTCGATGCTTAAATTCCTCGGCATTATCGAAATTACACGACGGAGCGATAAATTACTATTGCAAAAATATGTGACAGTGACAGACATTGACTATTAAACAGAAGATATCGTAACTAATTAAAAGTTTGAAATGACTAAATAGGCCATTAAAAAGGTTCGATGTTGATATGAAACTAGACGTAGGTCAAAGGTGTGCACTAATTTGAACCTTGTTATACTATACTATGTTAGTATAATTTTATGTGCGGTTGTCTGCGTAATGCTTTAGTTTCAAAAGGTGCTAAGAGTTTACGACTTGACAAAGGAATGAAAAAGATAACTGACGAAGGTTTTCTTACCCCGACTGTACATGGCGCAGCTGATATTAAACACAGTGATGTATAAACGTGTTAACTTTGCAATGTATACCGAAATGTCACCTATCACGTGTCATTGTCAAGATAGTGCAATACGTGGGTGACAGGTGACAGGTGACATTTCAGTGTACATGGCGCAGCTGATATTAACCTCCTAAGACCCACCATAAAACGAAATTTGCCAATGGAATATGAACCTATTATAAATGCAATAGTCAATTTTCTAGTTTGATAGTCCCTCGCAAAAACAAAGGAAAACCTATTTTATTCCCTTTGCAATAGGTCTATTTTCTAATGAACGTATTACGTACATTTTTTTGTACGAGAGGTCTTAGGAGGTTAAACAGGGCTGGAATTCTACAAGGTAATAACGATATCGTTTTTGACCTGTTTCCGTATTGTCAACGTTTTGATAACTCTTATGTCATTTACAATAATGGCGACTGTGACATAAACGATTCTTAAACGTGTCAAACACGATATCGTTTTAACGCAACTGAATAGAGGCCCAGAGTGCTGTATAAACGTGTTAACTTTGCAATATATACCGAATTATCACCTATCACGTGTCATTGTCAAGATGGTGAAATAGGGGGGTGACATTTCAGTGCACATGGCGCAGCTGATATTAAATACAGCGATGTATAAACGTGTTAACTTTGCAATGTATACCGAATTGTTACTTATTACGTGTCATTGTCAAGACGGTGAAATAGGGGGCAGATGGTAAGTGGAATCTGAGACCCATAGACATTTTCAATCTCAAGACTGCAATCAGAAGACTGGAAATGCGTTGCACCCTTCTAAAATGTAAGCATGGATAAGATGGATGAATTTAATAACTTAACATTTTAGGCTTTAATGCTGGCATTCCATAAAAATATTCCAAGATAAAAAAATCGATTGTCCTACATTCACTAGGTGTTCATTTTGGATGTCAATAATTAAGTTATTGTACTCATTACTCCCTCAAAATTGAATTCTACAGCCAGCACTAGTCAGTAAAATCGAGCCACGTGCAAAACAAATCACTGAGGCACTCTAAGGTGACCCACGTGTCTACGTGTGTATCGTGTTTCAGTGTTGTTGAAAACTCCTGGCGATGGTGACAGACGTACAGGAGGCTGTATAGCAGAAACTGGTGGTCCCAGTATCAGTCGATGTGTAGCCACATACCTCAGGAAGAAGTAATAGTGCAGCGCGTCGGAGGGGTCGGTGAGCTCGAACTTGCGCACGTAGAGCAGCAGCAGCCGCGCCAGGTTCAGCCGCCGCAGCGGCGCCGGGTCCTCCGTGTCCACCGACACTGCCGCCACAACCATATCAACCTCGGGACTAACCAAAGCGAGCGCCCGACGCGCGCGTTCCGGGCGCTGCGCACTCAATTTTGTATGAAGATCTTCTTTTTTAAATAATAATATTAACAGGGGACAATCTCACACAAATTGAGCTACTCCCAAACTAAGCTCTAGGCTTAAAATATATACTTAAATACATAGAAAACATCCAAGACTCAGGAACAAATATTCGCGCTTATCACGCAAATATCTGCTCTTACCGGGATTTGAACCCTGGCTGGCTGGCTTCGGAGGCAAGGTCACTCCCAACTAAGCCAACGTGTCGTGTCGTATGGCGTTTTGAAGTAAAACTTCTTTACGCTCGCTTGACTTGAGTATTAAGCTGGTGAATGTGTGACGAGAGCGATACGAAAAATGTGATCGGGCGAGGCGAACGGTAGATGAGCCTGCCCCGCACACTAGTTTTTTTTTTAATGGCGGTTCACCGCAATATTCCGCAGTGATTTCGCTAATGTCAAGTGAGTACAGTAAAACAGTAAACAGAATAAATCAAAAGCAAAAGCCGGACATCTTTCAATCGGCTATCTTCCTTCCCTGAAGGTTACCAGAAGACCTTGTATGAAGTTGTTCGTGACGAAACATAAAGCGTTAAATCCGCCACCCATACGATCCACCACAGCGCCCGATACGCGCGCCTCAAGCGCTTGCTATTTATTTATTTATTTATTATTACAAACTAATTGCACAGTATAACAGTAAAACAAACCAAGGCACTGTGAAATTATAGATGTTTACAAATTCCGAAAATTGCAATAAAATACAATAAAAGCTATGTTTTGTCCCTAACGATTCCTTGGCTAATGTGACCAGACCACTACCACTTTAACTTGTTAATCTAGTGAACTATGTTGATCATTCAAATTCTCTGTCAGATCAGCTCATTCCGAAATCTATCTGTCAGAGAATTCCCATGCGTAGCGGACTAGCACAACCGTCAGTGTCCACGTCTCGGTCTATATCACGACAGGTAGGACATATTTATTTTGACGTTAGCTTATTTGGGAGTGACCCTGCCCGTAGGTCTGTAAAGCTGACAGGTTTCGAAAGCCGGTATGGGCAAATATTTGTGAGATGACCGCGTGAAATCGTTTCTGATTCGATTTCTCCGTATAAGTATGTTTATCGTTGTCTAGTTCACATAGTACAAGCCTACAGCTTTGTTTGAGACTAAGTTAATTTGTGTACAATCGTCCCCTGATAATTATTATGTAAAGCTACTAACGTAGGTTCCCTTTGAAACGCATAAATCTTTTCGCATAACATCCTTTTAGGCTGAAATGGCAGAATTTAATAAACATCTCTTGTGTACACTGGGTCAGGTTAGTTTTTTATAATAATTAAATTAAAACCGTTTCTATTGTAAAAACAGTTTTCGGCCAAAAGATTTAATACGCGATCCGACAGTGAACTGCGCAAAGGTCCTTGTGCATAGGAATTTTGTCTTGAAGCTCTGCAGCATATGCAATGTAATTTTTGGAAACGTAAATAAAGAAAGGATCTAAAAACAACCAAATCCGAAAGACGAGATGTGTAATGTTACTTACATAATGGGGCTTGCACGTTACGAGGCGTTCCTAACATGTAGACATCGTGAAGAGCCAACGCCATATGGACACCATGTACTCGGTATCTAAAAAAAAGAAATCAATCATATTATCTTTAAACCGCATCCCCTTGTTTCACTGACACTCATTTCATAGAACGTATCTTTTCACCGAATTTCACTTCATCGAAAGCTATTTTCTGCTGAAACCCTGTTGTGTTCAGGTTATATTAAACATTCATTACGTAGGTTAGGTTGGGTTTGACTTTTGACCATCTCAAAATCTAAACCCCTACGCCTAGAAAAGCCTGTCCATGAAATGCAAATTCTGTGAAGTGATACGTTCTATGAAATGAGTGTTGGTGAAACAAGGGTCTCTTTAAACATAATAATAAGTTACTTTATCATTCAGTAGAGCTTTACCTTGGTATTCTAGAAAGGAATTCAATCGCTGGTTCAAATTGCCCAGTCAAGGTCAGCACTTGGAAGTATACCAGAGGTTTCTCATATGCGTGATAATGTGTTTCACCTGTAAGAAAGTAATTTTAAGCTAGAATTCCGTCAATGCCTTTCAACAGTAAAAAAAAAATCTACCTTTCTTTCTTCTTTCTTTGTAATAACATGTGTGAACAAAATGTGCGACCTAAGAACAAAAATCGCCACCGTCAAGGGTTAACTGGAAGAGAATAAGTTAGCCTTTGTACAGATTATTGTACAAAAGAAAAGGCAAATAATACTTTTTTCTTTTGCACAATAAAGTGTTACTCTATCTACACAACTTTCTATATTAAATTAACATTGCCTACAAACGAGCCCAACATCACGCATTTGTACTGCTCCAAAAAAATAGTTTTCATACCATATTCTTCCAAAATCAACTTCTGCAGATCTGAGTAGGTGAAGGAGTCAGCCTCGTTGCCTGCCTTAGCCTTGATGACGGAGAGCTTCAGCCACAGATAGTCGTCGGCCGAGCGCGCCACCTCCGGGTGCTCGTCACCCGTGTCGCAGCTCCCCACCACACAGTACACCTGCCATTGACATCACCATCATAACATATCATCATCATAATCATCATCATGATCATTATCATCACCAGCCAGCAGCAGTTAGCTCAATTCACGTAGTTTCAGTTTGCAGAATGTAATAATCCCAAGTAGCATTTTTTTTTAAGATTAAAAATAGTATAAGACACAGAACCTTGGCATTATAATAAACAAATACTTACGGCTCTTTTATAAGGATCAGTGGAATTGCGAACTTGTATTCTGTACTGGAAATTAATAGCAGTTTGTAGTTTGTCGCTGAGCGCTTTTTCTGGATTTCTAATGTGTTCTTCTAAAGCTGCTATGAACTCCTCGTGATCTCGCCTGTGGAACACGACAAGTGCTTAAAAATATTATTCAATGTATCTAATCTGCCGTAATACTAAGAAGGCGGCCAACTGCATAGTCATAGTATAAGCATTTTAAATTTAATGAGGCTATTAATAGAGTGCAGAATGCTTCGACTACTACATTGCAATTACCCGCCTTTTTTTTCAGTTTAAGTTACAGGTGTTTTGGTTAATTGCAGCTAGTCTCAGGTTTAATAATACTCAAGTATGTGACCTCAAGCCTGACGCCACAACTCGTCCATTGATCTCAGAGCCCTCTTACTATCAAAGGCCCATTTCGCGAAGCAACAAATTACAAGCGGAAGTCTCTTTCTAACTCCATTTGCTAGACAGAGAGTACCACTTGTAATTTGTAACGGCTTCTACATAGCATAAAATACAAAAAGTTAACTCACCCAGCCTTCCTCAAGCAGTGCAGCGCCGCGTTGGCGTCGCCGCTGCGCAGGCAGTAATACACCATGGGCCAGAGCGGACGATCGTCGACGAGCCCGTCGGCCAGGCCGGGCGCCGCGCCCTGCAGCCGGAGCCCCACGAACCCGCGCACCAGCGGGTACGTGCCCGGCTCGCCGCCGCGCTGCGCCGCGCCGGGGTTCGTGCGGACCACGTCGCCCATGTACTGCTTGTATCTGTTTTAAATCAGACGCTTTCCTTAGGTATTGTTGATTGCTTTTATCTATTGCAAATTGGGTGTTTTCCTTAGCTATTGTACACATTTTAACATTACTTATTACTGAAAATTTAACATGGTCTTGTAAATAAAGGCAAATTAAACAGTAAAAGTCTGTTATAAAAGTTAAGATGTTATGTTCAGTAAATAAATACCTTTTCTCCAAATATTTCTTTGCCTGCGCAATGAGACACTCTTGGTTAACCGGATTTCCTCTTACTTTTAATGGATCTTCATCTCTTGCAAGAAGTGGTATATTCGCCATTGTTTTTATGATCTCCCACATTTCTTTGACTTTCTGCAATTTAATTCAAAAACAACTATAACATACGTGCATGAAGAGATTGATGAATGTGGAGGAAGCGAAGGTTGTATGTTTGGATCGGTGCACCTGGCGTTCCATAGTCTCTGGCTACCCCATTGGGAGACAGGCTTGAAGATATGTATGTATATGTACAACTATAATCCAACACTTCTCCTCTCCCAGGCCCTCCAGATAGTATTAAAGAGAATGGACAACTATGGATCAGACTAAATAATAATAGGGCAAATTAGAAAAAGCTTGATGAGGCATTCAAAGAAAATACAGCAGAAAAAGAAAAAATACTCCACTTTGTGTGGCAAGTCTTATTGTAATCTCAGTGCATTTTTGATCAACAATAACCAAAAGCCAGAATGAATTTGCTTTTTTTGTTTCATACATAAGTGATGTAACAAACAAATGCAAACAAATAGCAAATTTATATTTAGCTAGCCACAAGAATGCCCCAAGTGATAAAATTTACTCACAGGGTCATTTAATTCATCTGCGGCTTGTGCAAACTTCTGGTACAGAGCTGTTCTAGACTTGGACCCCTGGAACACGAGGTTGTTGTACTGGTGCACATACTTGGCATATGTCACTTCCACAGTGTCCAGTATGGAGCTGCCAAACTTCTTTGGAGTCTCTGCAATACTTGGAGGCTCAGGTGTTTTCTTTAGGTCCAACCAGTTCTGGGATGGACCTATCATAGCATTCATCAGCTTTATTTTCTCTTTGTTCCACTCTGACAGCATATGCTCCCACTTTTGATCTTCAACTGTTTGTAGTGCCTACAAGTATTAAATGATCAAATAATGTAGAATTCAATGTATTAAAGAAACAAGTAAAGATATCTAGATGATGATGAAAGCTGCTAATTTAAACATACTGATCACTTTAGAACAACTAGCATACTTTAAAAAAAAATAAGTTGGTTTTACTTATACTTTCATCACAGCTAATGCAAATACTATATACAATTTACTTACATTTCTATTAACTTCATCAATTAGTGATAAAATAGCATTTTCCCTTTCATTTTTCAGAAAGCTTTCAATATCCGAATCTGCAATAGGTTGCAAGGGCTCAAAAGTCCGCTTGGAACTCAGAGTGTCTAATTTTTGAGATATTTGCTGCAAATCTATTCCTTTTGAGCCGAAGAGAAGATGGCTGTAACATTAACACACAAATGCAATCCAGATCTTTAGTATATTTAATGCATTTTTGCATTAAAACTTAACACATCATATACAGAGTTTAAAAATATTTTTTATCATTGTATTCATTAGTAGGTTCTACAAATCCTTGTTGCTGTAAGCAATATAAATCAGCAACATAGGATTGATAGTGTCTAATAGTGTAAGGGTATAAAACACAAATAGTGAACGTACGCTTGAATATCGTTAGCGCCAGATTGTGTTACTTTCGAGAACAGCTCCTGGGAAGCCTCCAGCACCTGCCCCAAGGAGCGTTCAACTCTCGGCAGCTCCTCATTGCCTTCGATCTCTGTCGTCAGCTGCTCTGCCTGCTGCAATAACTTGCTAAAATCCGAGTCCCCCATGGCGCGCTATAGGTTATATATCACCAACCAACAACTAACTAAGAACTTAAGACTATAAGAATAATTCACACCAATTTCTAGGGACGATCAAATTTACATTATTTTCCAGATAAAAGGTAAGGTAAACAATATTTTGGTTTGAATAGACACCGTTAAGTAAAAAACATAAAGCATTCCCGGTTGACAAACTGTCAATTCAATTCACAACTGCTGTCAAGTGCTGTCAATGTCATGCCATGCCATATTGAACAATGATAAAGAAAGAGAATGGATCTTACATACCTACAGAATAAACGTGCCTACCTAAACTACCATAGCAAACATAAAATGGCGGTCTGTCACATGTTTAAGTGCTGCCCCGATTCGATTCAAGAATCATAAAAAGCAACAAAAAATTAACAATGATTATTTACTTTTGTTTTTATTCAAAACAGTGCCAGAGCGTGAGAGTGCCAATAATCTTAAATAATCGTGTATTACCAGTCTTTAACTCCTTATTTTTTTTACAAATATGACTTGTTATATTATCAGACCGTCACAAATATCCGCTCTTACCGGGATTTGAACCCAGGACCGTTGGTTTCATGGCAAGGTCATTATCAACTAGGTTAACGTGTCGTCAAGTAAACAAATAAAAATATTTGGTGCTGTCTTAGATGATTTTTAGTAGGTATAAAACTTTGCTGTTTCTTGCACCTGATCCTAACAAACTGCACTTAAGAGACATTACGATGAAGTTTCTCTTTCAATCCATGTGCAACTTTTGGCAATATATAATACGGAAAACAAGATATTAATATTTTTTTTAAATAATAACGAGATATTGTTAGATAATAGTTTAGAAATAAGTAAGGATAAGACGACAGAAAACGAAGCTATTGCTGACGCGGAGCAACAAGCAAGCCAGCGGAATTGCGCAAGCACGACGCCTATCACGTGTACCACGCGTCGGGGTCGGCCGATTAACAGGCCAGTGCGATATCAGCAATAGCGAAGTAATTCTGTTTGTAGTTGTAAGTTTGTGACATACATTAATAGTAAGTTTGTGCAAAATGCGTTGTTTTCAGTTAAATAAATAGCCGCTAGCAGTAAGTCAATGCCTAATTGGTTACTCGAAATTGAATCAGAGGGCAGCATGGGGTATAGCCACAGCAAAGAGAAACGAGACGAAGTTGCGGCCGGGCTAGTCGCCAACCACACAGAGTTCGAAAATCGAGTATCCAATTATGGCTACCTAATTATAGTTTTGGTAGTATTAGTCGCCTTAGTTATAATATATTGGTTCGGGAAAAGCTGCAAACAGTCCATCAGAGGTTGGATCTGGAGACAGGCTAGCGGCGCGCAGCCGGCAACCGCAGCCCGGGCGCCACCCACGCTGCAGGCACACGCGATGCCGGCGGGATACGCCTAGGAGAAAGTGAATGTTGTGTTCCGTGCTGTGAGAACTTAACAGTGTTGGCAAGAGCGTGAGGCACTAGGCCTTTTTCGAGCTTTTTCTTATTTTTTGTAAGGGGGGGGGGGGCTACTGTAGCGACATATGTATACGGGTTTATATTACAGCTTACGCTGCTAATATAAGCCACGACTACAGGACGCCAGTAGTTCCGTACCCGTAGGACAGAAATGTAGTGTTCTCTACTAAGTAATAAATAATTAGTATTCACTTTGGATTTCATATTTATTTCCATAGACATTAATTAGAGGTATCACAAATACTCTCTAAAAAGTGAATTCGGCACGGTTGACACATCAGATACTTATGAAGTTATGACAAGATAATTCAACATGGCTGACTTTAGGCACATTAGGTATTTGTATGAACGTCAAATTATAAATGTTGCCATTATTGCACTGGCTGACGTACTGTCATCTCTTTTTACTTAGGAACATAGAACTATATTTTTGAGTGTTCGATGTCGGAATGCATAGTATTTATTATACATAACTGATTATTTGTATATGTCAACGTGTCATATCCATTCTCTCCTTTATCTATTCAATATTGAATTATCAAATTCTTTTAGATTAAAAAAAAAAGTCTACAAATACCAATAACTACGGAAGCCTATGGACCCGGCAAGTTGATCTACGAGTATATGCATTCCCACAGAACTATATCGAGATAGAAGGAAAGAGTGTGTGTACCTCGGGTGCCGAAAAGAGGTTCTGAGTACTGCATTGCTCGCCGCGATGCTCAGTCCCACAGATTAGAAGGTATGTATGTACACTGATGGAACTTTAGCGTAGTCGATTCTACAGATTAACTTTGGGCTACCGATAGTATTATAACTTTGAGTTTTCCCTGGGTTAACTTTTTAATTGTAACTGTTGCACCATTCAAATGTGTGAGCCAACTGAGCCAAGTCATCGTTAGCAACCTTAATGACGGTATCGAGAGCACCAAGAACGCCCTGAGAATAAATCGTAAACATCAATTGCTAGGTCATTCTCGATGGGTCGAAGTACATTGATTATTCCTGTTTATAAAAGTGGTAGTGTGATTAACAATGGTATTACACACCTTTTCAGGGATGATGTGCTCGTCGGTGATATGTTTTAGGGTACGGACTTCCCCAATGGCACAATCTTCTTTGTAAACCTCTACAATATCTGACCATTTGGTTATCTTTCCTTTAAATACCAAGTTTTTGGTCAGATAATTATTTCTTATACCTTTTATAAGGTGTGGCGGATCATAAACGATATTTAATTTGTGTCCGTTTATAACGAGACGACCATCTGTAACAAGTGATTCAAGAATTCGAAACGGTTTAGTAATGAAAGTTTGGAAAGGCCGTCAAAAAGACGGTTTCCCTAATTTTGCCTTTTTTGGACCCAAGTGTCTTTTGGCCCGCAACTTCAACACAAAGACGTGAAAAAGTATAGATATTCATCATCAAAATTCCACAGAATAAAACCATCCTAACCCTATTTAAGTTGTATATAGCACGGAATGGATGCGTGTTTGCCACGCACTACGCCGGAATTTTATAAACTTACCTAGATGTTCATTATTAATAATTTGTTGCCTCCTGGTATCATTTTGAAAACTTTTTACCGCTCTCTGGAATGTGGAACCTTGGTCGCAAATTAATGCCATTGGTATCAGGCCACACTCTGCCACAGCAGATACTATGTCACTTAAAATATTTTTCATTTTTGAGTAAGATGTACTTCCCTCACAAAAGTAATACGCTATACTTTGTCTCCAGGTGCTGCAGATTCCTCTTACCATGAATAAGAGGACATGGTCAGCAAATTTGCATTGTGGGTTATCGCCGAAATCGACGAACCCGTCTATTTTGTCCTCGGATTCGACGAACTTTAAAAAAGGACTAATTGACATTTCGTCAAAAACGACCGAACAATATTTTTTTTGTTGTCTCCAGTGTTTTACCGACTCTTTTAGGTGCTCAAATATTTTAAGGTTTATTCCCGGGTTTATTTTAATATGTTGTACAAATTTATTTAAAATTCTTCTTGAGGGTAATACAAATAATTTTCTTAAAAAATTATAGCCCTTGGGACTTTGACGAGATATTGAAAGGGCAAGTAGTTTTTCATCGACATTGAATCGCCGTCTCTTCACATGTCGATTAATTTGCGAAACCTGCATATTCAAAAAAGTTTGAGCTTGAGGAGTCATTTTCTCTAGCATTTTATGAAATGAACTGTTGTCATTTAACTTCTTAGCCTTCGCCAATCGGCTTGCGTAAGAGTCCTGAAGGCGATGATTTCTTTTAATCAACTCTCTGCACTTTAGGTACATTTTACTGCACTCCGGCGACAAAGTTTTAATACTTTTTGCAAGTCTGATTCTTTTTGATGGTTTGAATCCTGAAATTGATATAAACCGTAATTAATAAGAAATAATCCATTAAATCAATCGTCCGCACCTTTTACAACTTAACAACTATTTTCTAAATGTTACCACTTTGCTACTTGGCAACATATAATACTAGCTCAATGTCCTTCCCCGAGACTCAAAACTACCTCCATACCAAATTTAATCTAAACCGACTCATCGGTTTATCCGTGAAAGCGTAACAAACAGATAGACAGATTGAGTTAGTTACCGTTGCCTGAACTGCCCGTATTCATCATCGTTGACCTAGTATTACAAGTCGGTTCTGTAAAACAGAAACACGAGCATTATTTAGCTAACCATTACCTAGTTCCACTGAGCCCTGATAACAGTTGCAAACCCATTTCAATATACAAGTATGTATGATATAGTAGTTACCGTCGCCTGAACTGCCCGTGGTCATCATCATTGACCTAGTATTACAAGTCGGTTCTGTAAAACAGAAACACGAGCATTATTTAGCTAACCATTACCTAGTTCCGCCGAGCCCTGATAACAGTTGCAAACCCATTTCAATATACAAGTATGTATGATATAGTAGTTACCGTCGCCTGAACTGCCCGTGGTCATCATCATTGACCTAGTATTACAAGTCGGTTCTGTAAAACAGAAACACGAGCATTATTTAGCTAACCATTACCTAGTTCCGCCGAGCCCTGATAACAGTTGCAAACCCATTTCAATATACAAGTATGTATGATATAGTAGTTACCGTCGCCTGAACTGCCCGTGGTCATCATCATTGACCTAGTATTACAAGTCGGTTCTGTAAAACAGAAACACGAGCATTATTTAGCTAACCATTACCTAGTTCCGCCGAGCCCTGATAACAGTTGCAAACCCATTTCAATATACAAGTATGTATGATATAGTAGTTACCGTCGCCTGAACTGCCCGTGGTCATCATCATTGACCTAGTATTACAAGTCGGTTCTGTAAAACAGAAACACGAGCATTATTTAGCTAACCATTACCTAGTTAAGTTTAAATGTTAAGACTAGCTGTTCAATTATAAAATAAGTTGCCGCGTAAAATGGTAGATGACAATTGAATAACAATCATCTTCGTATCATCATCACCGACACCATCATCAACACAAAGTTAGTATCATCATTACCACTATCATCACCATCATATCAGTGTTTACCTTCATACATAAAGAAAAATACATTTATTCACTGCACACATGAGACATACAGAAAAAAGTAAAAACAGAAAACAGCAATAAAAAAAGTGAGTGAGTAGTGAGTGTGTCTTAGCGGCAGTGAATCGGACACTGGCTCAGCATAATGCTGAGGCGCTCAACACCTACAGCGCTGATTTTCAGCCAGCTCCGTTTGTGACAGACGGACGGTACGCCAAACTAATAAATATAATAAAGGAAAAAAAAACCACTATTAAACTACTGTTAAACAAATACTTATAGGTTAAGTGACTAAATAGATAAGTACCAAAACTACATGCAAATACCTTACAGAAACATAATTAGCAAAAAAGTGCTGATTGGGAAATTATAATTTTTGAAGCGTCAGCAAATAGCGCTCCTTGGATTGGAGGGGGGATATCATTCCAGCACTTGGACGCCGCGAACTTGAAACTACCCCGAAACGCCGCGGTTCGGTGCAGCGGCACAATAGCCCTAGCTTTAAATCTGCGTACATTACTAGACCACTGGATCTTTTTAAAGAGGTACGACGGGGTCATGTGTTGCACCACACCGATCATAAGGGTCACCAGGTCACCGGGCCGGAAAAGGCACTAATAAACACCCAAGACCGGTCCGTCGCTACGGACCGCGTAAGCCGCCGCCTTAAAGGGCTATGCCCTTAAGGCACCCCCGCCGCCGCCGCTTCGCGAGGTGGGGTGTGAGATGATCATGATGACTGCTGCGGCGATTCATTCCTTATTTGGAGAGCGAACAGTGCGCACGAGTGAACCGAGCGATAATCGGAGTTTATTGTGCGATAATTGTTTGTAACGATTGTGAGTGTGTTAATAAAGTTTAGCTCTTAATTATAGGTGTGTTCGTGCATTTCTATCAGTTACCTACCCCCACGTACGTAACAATACATACATATCATTCTAATTTCTACGAAACAAATAATCTTATTGCTAACTACACTATACAACTTGGAACAAAACTTGGTTGGTTGGACTCTATTCCGACAATGAGGTCATAAATTAAATATAATAGTCCGACTATAATGTACATTTCTTTAGAACCTTTAATACACAGCGCGATGAGGGTTTTAGAGGCATCACTGTATGTGTGGTCGTGCCACACTCGACAACGTTGTTTTAATAAAAGAGTTGTTTCCACATCTGAAAAATTGTATAGTATTTGTTAAGTTCTTGCTGAAGGTTTAAAAAATCTTTATCAAAAACAGTCAATAACTCTGTCCTTATTATCCGCTTTTAAGTTTTTTGTCTTTTAAAATTGAAAGTAAAATTGCATTCACTAGACCAAGTTATAACTAGTATAATGCCAGTAGCTACTGTAGCTTAGCATACCTAATTAGTATAGATCAACGACGACGGCGAGCCCCACAACTTAAATTGACAATTCCATACCAAATTTCATCCAAATCGGTTCAGCGGCTTAGCCGTGAAAGGACTATCAAATAAACAAAAATCACACTTTGACATTAATAATATTACTAGCTGTTGCCCGCGACTCCGTTCCCGTAGAAATTATTTATACCCATTTCCAACTTTCCGAGATAAAAAGTATCCTGTGTCCTTCCCGGGACCTTAGTTATCTCCATACCAAATTTCCTCGAAATCGGTTAACTCGTGACTATGGCTTTAAACAAATACAACTTATAAAAACCGCCTTTTTTAAATTTTTTAATAATAGGTTTGGATTTTGTGTTTTTTATTGAATTTTATTAATAAAATAATACGATAAGTAATAATTAAATATTGTTGCATTAGAGATTGCACTAAAGATAAAAACATTCATATTTGTTACAGTGAATAAGAGAAATCGCGGTCGGTAACAGGAGTCCCTAGTGGGCCGGTCGGGTCCTCATTTTGTTGCAGGTAGCGTGGCTGTAGCGGACCGCTGGAAGAGCTGTTGAACGAGAGTATAAGAAGTGGAGGCCTTGTGGATTTCAGTTAGTTAGGTTGGAGAGTTGGTTTGGGTAGTCAGCTGGAGTTGTTTTGGAAGGAGCTTACGAGCAGTCGGTATATCCAAGCTATTTTCACCTAGACGTCGAAAAAAATTCTCAACCCCCACACAACTTGTCCATGGAAACTCAAGGTATTAAGGAGGAGGATTTGGATCCATCATACCACACTTATTTGTTAAGTACGAAAAGAATCGTCATGTTGCGAATGCCTTCTCTGTCTATGTTGCGAATGGATATTTGTCAAATTATTGTTTTTATGTAGAATATACGGAAGTAATAATAAAGAAGTCTTCATTTATCACAAAAATCTGAAAAACGGTTGACCCTGCAGGCCAATTCTGGAAATTCCCGCTATTTTCAAGCTCGAACCAACTTGACGGCAAATGCTGCACAAACAATTCTTGATTTGAAGTTGAATAGAACTTTACTATAACTTGCATATAAACCTGGTATAGTGATATTCTTTCAGTTAAGTTGCCTATAAATGACGGAACTAGTTTTCCTGAAAGTTACGGTTAGAGTAGCTATCAGGGTTAGGTTCGATTTCTTCGAATTAAATAAGTTTTTTTTGTAATAAATATTGGTTATCGTTTGATGATCTGACAGGAACTAGGAACTTAGTATTTGATTCGAGGGGGGCCCCTATCAATCGCGGGGCCCTGGGCACTTGCCCAAAGTGCCCACTGGGAAAGAGGGGTCTGCTTAGGTCCCTATCAATGCAGCGATATTAGCCATCAGGGGCCATGCACACTTATTCATATCACACTGTGTTATTATAACATACCTTCACTGGGTAATAATTTTCTTTTGCGTTCTGTTTCGCTTTCTTTGTGATCTAAAAATGAATAGTATATATTTTATAAAATAATAAAACCGTTTTCAAATACCCTCTAACTCCTGATCAGAAATAAAATATGAGGACGGTGTTTGTCATGCTACGACGTACTGTCGCGATTTAACCCATGTTGAGAGCATGATTTACAGTGCACATTTAGCATAACAACTGTACTTGGCCACACAGTCCGAACTAATGGACCCCTATAGTATGGCTCCACCTTAAGATTGTGTTTTGTGTTCCTGACACGCAGTGTTTAAGTGGGTTTTAAATACAGTTTAATTAAAATATTATATTGCGTTTTAGAAATTGAAATATTATTTTGTCTTACTCTACAGCACATACTTATACACTACAATGTCACTGTCCAAGATGCAGGATCTTGATGAGTAGTTCTCTTGGCACTTCACCATCAGTTCACTATACCACATGCATTATGATTTGTGAACGTAGCTTGATAATCTTACACTTACCTGAACGACTTAATTTTTAGTTTTAAAACGTTTTAGACAATGCATATAACCTGCGCAAGTGCCTCCAAATTTGCAAGCTACTTGCACCGTGTACAAACACCATTAAACCAGCGCTACACTCTTGCCGATTTTGGGTGAGGTAGGCTTGTCCTAGTAGTCCTCCTTCTCAAAAAAAATAGAAAGGGAATGCATATAATCATCTGCCTCGCCCGAGATGGCATAACTGCTCTTCGGCGAGAGTGTGTGGCTGGCATTAGAATTAAACAGTTGATACACAGAAGAAAAACCTTACGGAGTACTACAGCCACGGCCGGTTGTCCCGACAAAATCTCTTCTGTAGAAAAAAGGGTCGGACACGCCAAAGGAGTCCTTCGGGGCTTTGCCCCTCCACACACTAAATAACGCTTTTCGAAATGTAAAAAACAAACTTTTAGGTTTTGCAGGGACGCTGCACTTTTTGATTTTAAATTGCTAGCGTGCGGCGCCAGCAGTTCACACCAGATGCGTTGCAAATCTGGGTTTCTGGGGAACCGAAATAATGTTTGGTGCTCCACAGTTGATTTGCACACATTTACGACACATTTCGTGTAAGGCATGTTGCAAACAGAGTTTAAGAGAAGAGTTGGGTGGAGTATTGGTGGACGTGAAATATGGATAATGGGAAGTGAGAACTGGAAGAGAGCAAATGTAACAAAGCAAGTTATGATATTACTGAATTAATACCAATTTTATATCGTATAACCCGACAACGTCAAACGCAACGGTTGAATGAATGTAAAAATGATCTACAGATAAAGCAACAATAACAAGTAAACTGTTCACGCTTCGTATCATCATTCGATTAAGTGAACTGTATAGGATACTTTATTAACGTTTACTCGTGATTCCCAAAGCGTACCAATGACGTCACGAATCAGTAGCGTCGGAGAATGAATGAGGCTGATTCCAACCCGTGCTCAGTCCGCTCTCGACCGCTTTCCGTGTGTGACGTTCGAATTTAAAAACAAAATGCCCTGTTGCTCGATAATAAACTGTTTAAACACCACCAAAAAAGTAGGAGCTGTGAATCAAGATATTTCTTTTCATAGGTAAGTATTCTTTTCCCTAAAGTATCCGTTATTATTTATAAAACAATTTATTTTGTTGCATAGTATTAATTTCATATAAACAGTAACGGGCGAGTCCGTGTCTACTGCTACTTTTCCATTGCGGCTTTAATTTGACGCGCCAGACTTGGCATGCAATAAAAACCAGCAAAGAAAATAAACCAATCCAAACTGTCGAGCACTTGTCGAGTCGCGTTCAAGGTTGATTTCTCATTTTTCTGTCAAAAGTAAGATATAGTGTTGTACCCGGCGATTTTCAATGCCGATTTCTTAGTCGATTAAAATCAATTTTGAAAACAGAAAAAATTATAATTATTTTTACAAGCGTTTATTTCACTTGCAATGTATGTATATGCGTATGTAAGTATGTATGTATGTATGGGTCAAATCTTGCAAATTAAATTTGACCCACTTCCCGTTAACGGAATGGGCTGAAATTTGGACCATATATGTAAACTCAATGACAATGCAATATTATGGTATCTAAGAGATGATCTGATGATGGAGTCGGAAGGTGGCGGCAGGATCTCCGCTATTCTTAACGTAGACCCACCGTGTTAGGACTCAATAGTTTTGTCTCGATAAGCAGATAAAGATTTTGCAAAAAAAAGTACAGTCGGCAACAAAAACTTGTCCCAAAAATGTTTTTTTTACTATTATGTAGCCGTAAGATGAAGTAGTAGTCAAAATGAAATATTTTTGCCAAAAGGATAATAATTAAGTATAGTTTGCAATTTTGTTTCTGTTTTCCAAAAGATCCTATTATAAAAAATAGATGGATAGAAGCAACGGGTCGAAAAAACTGGTTTCCTACAAAACACAGCCGGATTTGTTCTGTACATTTTCACAAAGATACCTTTACTGGCCAATCAAAATACCGGCGAATAATCAGTACAGCTTATCCGACTATAGATGTAGTGATAATGTCAAATAATGGAAAGGTACCTACAATTATACGTCACAATGAGTGTGTGTGTGTGCGTGCGTGCGTGCGTGCGTGCGTGCGTGCGTGTGTGTGTGTGTGTGTGTGTGTGTTGTGATATTCTTTTAAAATATACATATTCATTATGAAGTTACCTACTCGGTACACTCGGTAGAATGGCGAGCGGGCGCGTCGTAAGACTAGCGCTTAGCGCTAGATTAGAAACGATTTTGTGTATGTTGTACACATCACTAAAAGACTCGCGTGACGTCAAAGTGCCTACGCAAAATGTTACACGCTCGGTTCTCATATAATAAATCGACGAACTCTTTCCTTCTATCTCGATATAGTTCTGTGAATGTGAAGCTCATACAAATACCTATTGCGGCAGAGGCAGCAATGTTGAGAAGCTGTTTCTGTCACTTTTCAATAGACGGGGATCGATGATGTGTAAAATTGAAGTTATTCATTATTTAAGAGAAAAATATAGATCACAAAATTATGATAAAATTAGAGAATGTGTATTACTAATACTGGAATCGAACACGCGACACATAAATTTTCGCATTTTTACTCGTGAGCCTCTTTAGAATGAAGCGCGCGATAAATTCACAGGGTGATTCTCAGTGCTCATACCCGATCGTACATTACAAAATCAGTTCAAGCTTTTTGAACAGATTGGCAAAAATAAATTAAGCCGTTATTTGGGATAAAATTGGCCACATGATCCAATACAGTTAAACCGGTCGCCAGGGAGTCTACTTTAAAATACGTAATTCGAACTTCGTCTAAATATTGCTATTCCTTTTGCTCTCGATGCGTGACTAATTTGCAAAAAAGTGACGGGGTGATCCGAAGTTCGAACTACGGATTTCAAAGTAGAGCCACAGGTTAATCTCGTCTTGGCCAATTATAGCTGCCAAATAGATTTGAAGGAGGGTCCTCACTGAGAGAATTCACGTGTAATGAGCATGCGTGGCTTCCAATATTCAAGTGGTTTGGACCACAGTAACGCTCGGCTCAACGTCCACACCACTCGAATATTGCACGCGAAAGCAGTGTAACTGTAGTATCCCTAAATTTATTTAGGATTCTGTCAAAGAATAAACATATATATTCATACAATACACCGTGTGGTTGCCGGGTTAGAATAGTGCCACTCCACGTCTTCCCGTGAATGTCGTAAGAGGCGACTAAGGGAAGTAAGGGCTCGTAGTACTGTTAGGCGATGGGCTTGCAACCTGTCACTAATACAGTGGTAAACATCTTAGCCTACTTGTGCAAAATGTGGTTTCAGGATTATCAACAAGTCTTTTTAGAGTTGTGGGTACTTCTGTAGCTCTGCCCACCCCACTCTGGGTATGAAGGCGTGATGGTATGTATGTATGTATGTCATACAATATGTACTAACGTAACGTGGTTTTAAGGAACACTGGAAGGGAAAGGCAATAAAATCAGCAGAATCACGTTCCTTTGATCATTTAATAACAAAGAGAAACAAAAGCAAGTAGGTAAGCTGCGTACTCCGACAGTACTAATCAACAGTTATAACAACACACGTATCATTTCAACTACATCGCTTCATCGAATCATTTAACCTCCCGAAAAGAATCCACATTGCTCCATTGTACAAGGCTCAATATTCAAAATTGGCCATTTTAGTTCATTTAAACTTTTTTGGTCCAAAAATGAGGTCTGCGTCTGGTGCTCCTTTTGGATGTTGGTACTTCTGGCGAACGTGCTGGCCCCGGTTGGGGTTGCCGCTTCCGCCGGATCCGCCGCCGCTTTCTGCGCTGTACTCTTCTTCTTCCTGCCTCTCTGAGATGTTTAATGTCAATCTGCCAACAAAGAAAATATATTATAAATAAAAAAAAAAAAAAATAAAAAAAAAAAAAATATATATATAGAAAATATATTAATTCTGTGTAATGTTTTTGTTTGGTGGACAATAAAGTGTTTTGTATTGTATTGTATTGTATTATATTTCATTCCGCATTATAAACAATTGTGCAAAACTGGAGTTTAAACTACCGTTTGACTCGCTCTTTCTCTTGCTTATCTGCAAGGGCCTGTTGCTGCAGATTGCTGGCCAATTCTGGTGGAGCGTTAAACGACTTGTATTGGGGTTTTGTTCCTTTCCTCACCATCAGCACGAATGCAACGCCTTCATCTCCTTGCTGTAACAGAAATAAAATGTGAACTCAAAGGAAAATCCAAATATTCAATAAGGAATTTAGATAAGTTATTGTTTGTACAGACAGAGCCTACCAGTAGCTGATCATAGGTCTTTTTGGTTGTTTGGCGAGAAGTCATCGGCACTGCTATGTCTCTTTGTTGAGGCCTGTTCTCACGCTGCCGTTCTGCAATGTTTTCCATTACCATCTTTTCGAAAGCCGATTCGAATTCCACATCTTCCACCTAAAAATAAATAAAAGAGTTAAGTACATCCCTATTTTTTTCTACTCTGGTTTATTCGTGTAATCTTACAATACGTACCGGTTTAGGAGCAGGCCTTCTAGGTTCGTTGATCATGTCGTCGCTTTGGATGTCGTTATCATCGTTACCCGCGTTTTCCGTCAGCGGTTCGTCATCGGAACTCTCATCCATCAACTGCGGGTTGTCAGTCTCGTCATCAGTCTCCACGATCGTGTCCAGTCCATCATTAACACTGTCATCCCCTTGATCTTCATTGTCATATTGCTCCCCTTCGTCTAAATCAGGGTACAAGGTCTGTCTCAGCTCTTCGATTGCATCTTTGCACTGCTGCCAGTCATTATACAGAGTCAGTTTCGGTCGCAGAGTCGTCAAACATTCCTGATAAATGTATTTCACGTATATGGGAAACTTGTTCTCTTCGGTCCAGCAGGGGTCCGAGCATTTGAACCAGTAGTAATTCTGGAAGAAGACTAGGAAGTAGTCGAGTCGCTTCTTGCTGGAGCCGCTGTTGAAGTAGGCGCCGCAGGTCTCGAGCAGGGCGCAGACCAGGCGGATGCGGAACACGCTGTCGGGCGGGTCGAGGGGCGAGTACACGGCGTGGTCGTTGGTGACGCCGAACGTGATGAAGGAGTAGAGCACGGTGAACACGTCGCGCGAGTCCAGCAGCTTGTAGTTGTAGAGCTCGCCCAGGTAGCGCGCCGTGGCGATGCGGCGCTGGTTGTGTCGCGGGTGCGGGTCCTCCAGCGTGGCGCGCAGCTCCTCCAGCGCGGCGTCCACCACGGCGGGCGCCACGGCGTCCTGCCAGGCGGCCAGCTCGGCCGTCAGCCGCGCCAGCGCCCGCCGCGCGCTCGCGCGCACGCGCCAGCCGCCGGCCAGGTGCTGTATAGCGACCGCCGCGATCTCTGGGTCGTCCCAGTTGATCTTCCGCATCAGCCTAAAGATCTTCTCCTCGTTGCTCTTCTGCAGGTCCTCGTGCAGGATCTTCCGGATGAACTGGTGCATCGGCGGCTCCTCCTCTTTGGGTTGCGCGGGCGTTTCCGGAGGACACACGTAGTAAAATGCGTTCTCTATCTGCGTCACGTAACGCGAGTCGAGAGCTGAAACAGTCTAACAACAGAAATAGGGTTAAAAACAAATTCAACTTTTTTTCTTTGTAATGCGCAAATTGTCAATGACCTTCGATAAGTAAGCTAAGCCCGTCTTTGTGGATTTATTAATTTACAAAAAATTCTACTTCAGTGTTCATCTCCCATTTATTTAATAACAATTTCACAGAATGGTAATAAGAATCATAAATCAAACCTTTTTTCTCATCATCTGTTGCAAATAAATCATTGTCCTCTGATGCGTGTCGGGGTTGCAGTACAGATATCGCCCGCAAGTCTCGAGAAGATTGCACGCCATTTCGATGTGGTGATGTTTAAAGTCGTGTAATAACACTTTTAGACAATACAATGCTTCCATTTTGGAATAAAGACTGAATTTGACTAGCTCGCCGATAAACCGCACCACTTTGATCTGGTAACATAAAAAAGATAAACGGTTTGAGCTCCTAGCAAAAGAGTTCCAAAATATTCTAACAACTATGTCTATTTTAAAATTTCAACTTTTAAAGTACCTTTGACTCAATATTGATTTGATCCTTTTTTCTAACGTGATATTTAAAATCCTGCTTCAGCATTTGGCACAGATCCACACAAACGTCTGGCAACACAGGATAAAGATTTGCTGCAAATCTTGAATAAAATGGCAACAAATCCAGCCTTGTTCTGGCAACACTGAACAGCACTCTCGTCAATTTCTTCCTGTTGTTTTTGGTATTGAGATTCAGCACAAAATCTACAGCTGCATTGTCAATTAGTTCTCTGTTGATGCAGTTAGGCAGTTCATTTAAGAAAGCTTCTAGGGCATATCTGAAAGCATATAAACGAGTCAGTAATGAAATAACATTAAATTAATTTTATTTTTAGGGTTTAGAAACCTAGTGTGCGAAGGTACGGAGCCCCCAGTGCGCGAGCCTGACTCGCACTGGACTGGTATATAATCTCACATAGGCGCAAGACGCCAAGTTGCGAAACTAGTCCACAAAAAAAACAGAATAAGAGCGAGTTTCGTTCGAAATTCACCTCTAAGGGGATAAAAATAGGGGTGGAAGATTGTCTTTAATTTTTCAAGCTAGAAACGTGGAAAATGGTATATACCATATAAACCCCTATACCGCTTATCAATAAATGCGCGAAATAAGTAACTGGTCCGGGACTTGTTGTTAAAAAAACTTTATTTAAGGGTAAAAAGATACAGAGTTACCACTAGGCTTGTAGTCGCGACAATAATCAATCTATACTAATTAATTACTACCTTATATACTAAATTAAACATTAGTCAGCACACTCAGCATTGACATGCTTAGGGTAGCTGACGAATCTAAAAGGAGTGGGTTCACCATCCTTAACTCCTCCCTCCCCAAGTGAGGAATTATCTGAGGGTGACGATGAAGCCTTCAGAGAATTCCGTTTAGTTATTACTAATTTATTATATAGTTTATAGCTACCCAAACCCAATATACTTAAAATTATTCCTATATAGAGTAACAAAGTCCCTAGACTAATCTTATCACTAACCACGTAACTATCTATTTTTTCATTACTAACACTGTCACTGACACTGTGCATAATGTCTTTTATTTCGCTGAAATCCACGCCTCGGAGGTCCCTCTGCTTGTCTCCTAGGTTGTTTTTTGCTATTTCCGGCAGCTGTACTGGTGGTGTTGTTATTCTTGTTAGGGTCATGTTCTTTGGGGGTTTGATGATGACTTTTCCCAGTTGGGCTTCACATTGTGGATTAGGTGTTAGGATGAACGTGCCTTGTAGTACTTGTTTGTGGACTTCATTATTGCAGCTTTCTGTAATTATGGCACCATTTCTTGAGTATATTAGCCATGTTTCTTCAAGTATTCTAAGAATCCGAGTTTCCTCAATTTGGACTATGTTTTGTTTGCAAGCGGTGTAGTTATTGTTCAGCAGCATGAGTTGTTCAATACAGGTCTCCACGGGATATTGCTCCACGGCGTCCTCTTCGCACAGGAACCTGTAGTCTTCAATTTGTTCGCAGGGGCTTCTTAGAGATCTGTATTTCAATCTATTCACCAATAGGAAAGGATACTGAGGAATGATGATGAATGTTATTTTTGTAATTGGGTTAAAAATAGGTATAGGAATGATCTTGTAATACGTGTACGTGTTTTTGTCAGTTAACGGTATTTCTAGAATAAACACTAATGTGGAGTTATTAACATAAGACTTAAGAATAATATTACGTTCTAACTTAACTAAATTTCCCATAGTAACGGGGTATAACAGCTGATCATGTTTGTTGATTACTTTTAAAATGTCATACAACTCTGTGGAATTTATTATTGACTGATGTAAAGTGTGAAGTTTGCTAAAAGCAATTGCTGACTCTAAGTCTTGGATAACGTTTAATATGGTTTGAAAGTTATGTAGAATTTGATACAGGCTATTTAATACAGAGACGGAATTGGACAATTTGTTTTCATTTTTTATCAGAGTTTCGATTAGCAAAGTTTTATGGTGTAAATGATTAACGTTAAAATTAATGGTATCGGATATATTTAGCAATTTGTCAAAGGCTTTCTGCATTAAGGAAGTTTTTCTTTCTATTAAATGTTCCTTATGTTTTAGTCTATTTATTTCATCGTTATACCGTACGGCATCTTCGTTGTCCAGGTTACCTGAAATAGTCTTAATTAATGAACCTAATGGGTTAAAAATTCCCCTTTTTACTCTACTAGTGGGTAAAATTTGTCTTAGCCTATCTCTAGTTAGTTCTATAAATGTTTCGATATGCAAGTTCATACCTACAAATTCCCTTCTTAGTTCTGACTGCTTATATATTATTTCCTTTAACTTAATATATTCCTCAAGATTATTTTCTACTTGTATCCCTATTGAATCTAAATCTACTGTTTTGAAAATTGTCCATTTATTAGTCTTCACCAGAGCTGTCCCTAGCCTCATCGGAGCTATTCCTGGATTCCGCTCTAGGTTCTGGATTTTCAGGCTGGATCCTTGGCTTGCTAGGGCCAGCAGCATCGTTAAGCGCCATCTGTGGAGGGCGTTTAATATTTTTTAGCGCTACTCTGGTTTTCCTTTTATTTAGCTGGACTGGTAGAATATTTCTCTGAGGTTCTCCTATGACTTGAGCCTTTTCAAACCGAGGTAGTTCCTTTGCTTTTCTAGTCCTAGTGTTTTTCATAAATATTACATCTCCTTCTTTAATGAGCGGGGGTGGTTCTCCACCCTTTTTATTCCTTACCTTAACCTTATTCTCGACTAACTTGTCTGCTATATATTCGTACAAAACCGTTAACCTTTTTCTATGGTCCTGTAAAAGTTTTTGTTGTATATGACGTTCTTTATTTATATCAAAGGGGTTCCCTAAGTCCGTTTGTCCAAACACTACTTCAAATGGTGTACAATCGGTAGCAGAATGAATGGTGTTGTTGTATGCCATGATGGCATATGTCATTACGGATGCTGCATCTAAATCATTTTTATCGTACTTTGCTAAGCGATAAATCTCTATTATTGTAGAGTGGAATCTCTCTACAATACCCATTGAGTTGGGATTGTTTGGAGTACCAATGTGAAGATCGATTTTGTACATGGTCATAATTTCCTTAATCAAATCATTGTTAAATTCGGCCCCGGAATCACTATTTATTTTACTTGGGACTCCATACATACTAAAATACCTAATTAACGCCCTTACTACCTCGGGGGTACTTCTGTTAGGAATTCCGATGGCCTGTCCTAGTTTGCTAAACGCATCCACTACAGTTAAATAATATTTACCTTCTATGTAAAGCAGGTCCATAAAAACCTCCTGAAATGGGGCGTTTTGTGTTCTGTGGTCCCTTTTTATATTTAATATCAAAATTATACTCCTCTAATCTTAGTCTCCAATTAGTGAGTTTGCTGTTTGGCTCCTTTAAGGAATAGAGCCAGGCTAGGGGTCTGTGATCCGTATAGATAGTGAACTTGTTACCGTAAAGGTAGGGTCTGAAATGCTTAACTGCCCACACCACGGCTAAAAGTTCTCTTTCTATAGTGCTATACCTACTTTCCGTATCGGATAACGTACGGCTTGCGTAGGCAACTGGCTTATCACTACCTACTGTCCCTTGAGACAATACGGCGCCTATCGCGCAATTTGATGCATCAGTTGTTAAAATAAATTCCTTGCTAAAGTCGGGGTATTGCAAAAGTGGTGCGTTAGTAAGGAGCTTTTTACATGTCTCGAAACAATCCTTGTATTCTTCAGTAATAAAAATTTTATTTTTCTTTTTCAAGCATAAGGTCATGGGTTTCGTTATTCTAGCAAAATCCCTGATAAATTTTCTATAATATCCTAATAATCCTAAAAAGCTCTTAATTTCAGTCGTTGTTCTAGGTAAAGGGTATTTTAAAATAGCATCTATTTTGTCCGTATTTGGCTTAAGTCCTTCCCTAGTTATGGTATGTCCTAAATAAAGGACTTCTTTACGAAGAAAATGTGATTTATCTAGTTGTACTTTGAGGTTTGTTTCCCGAAACCTTTCAAAGACAGCTTTCAATTTTTGGGCATGTTCCTGTAAGCTTTTTGAAAATATGATAACGTCATCAAGGTACACAAGACAATGTAAGCCTTGTAATCCTTTAAGGACATTATTCATGGCACGTTGGAACGTGGCTGGTGCTGTCTTTAGACCAAACGGCATCCTATTAAATTCAAAATGCCCGAATGGGGTACTAAATGCCGTTTTTTCCCTATCTTCCTGTTGAACTTCTATTTGGTGATAACCACTTGCTAAGTCCAGCGTGGTGAAATACATACTTTTCCCTAGCATATCAAATAAATCATTAATGTTTGGGAGGGGGTATTTGTCATCAGCAGTGATTTCGTTAAGGCGTCTATAGTCTATGACCATTCTCCATTTCTTCTCCCCTGAGGCGTCCATTTTTTTTGGCACTAAGTGGACTGGGGCACTCCATGGAGAATGTGATTCCTGTATGACGTTATCCCTTAACATTTTATCGACCTGCTTTTTTATTTCTGTGGTTAGACAGGGTGGTGACCGGTAAGCTTTAATATGTATTGGATCATCGTTTTTGGTACGGATCCTGTGCTTTACCTGGTTTGTAAAGGACAAAGGGATATCCTCGCAGTAGAAGATATCCTTATATTCCATACAAATACCTCCTATGATCTCTCTCTCCTCTTTGTTCATGTGGTCAAACCTGAGCTTATTTAGGTTATTCGTGAGTATCCTATCTACGTTATCATCAGTATTACCGTAAAAATTAATATTCGTTTCTAAATTATTATATTTTTCTACATTAAATGAGGCTGTAACTACCATTTCGTGTTTGATATCCGAACTATTTTGTATAACGGTGTAAGCAAATCCATTTTTACATGATACCAAGGCAGAGGGCATTCTAATCCCTTTCGTAAATTCCTTAAAATTCAATATACCTTCGCCGTCTAACAGATTGACAGGAACTTTAACTCGAATTTCGCAGCGCGGAGGTAAAATATACGTTTCCCTAATCGGTGGCGTATAAATAATCGGTATCGCCGTGTCCTTTGTAAATAAGGTCCTTGTTTTCATATTTATGTTGGCCTCTAATTGTTGTAATAGGTCGCTACCAATTAATCCGTCATACCTATCGTCAACGTTGTAAACAAAAAACTTATGTTTATCCTTAGTTCGGAAAATACTAGGCAAAGTGATATTTACGACTTCATTGTGTCTACTAGCGGCATGGGTACTTATAACCTCAAACCATTCCTGTTGTTTAAATCCTTTAAAATATCTATTTGCTATTTCTGGACTAATGAATGACCTGGTGCTACCGGTGTCAATCATAAACACAGCCTCTAACTCGGGTATCCGGATATGTGGTAGATTTAGACGTTTATTGTAATTTAACTTTATCTGTTCTCTAGGGTACAGGCCCTTACGAAAAAAATTTCTAGTGTTTCACCAGCTGATGCGTCTACATTCTCTAGCTCTCCTTGATGCCCGTCAGCTGTATTATAATAGTTACTATCGGTGTAATTGACTCGCCTTGCGCTAGCGGTGCGCATTGTGACATCAGTATTGGAACCTGACGCTACTTGTGGCGTTGCGGAATTATGCCACATTCGCGGTGCATTGTCCGCGCGTTGCTGATGGTGCATTTGCGAGGGAGCACCGAACTGATTTGCCCTACTCTCATTACGGTATACCGCTAAAGGAATATTATTATAAGGTCTAGGATTCCTAAGTTGCATAGAATTATTTGGAAATCTATTGTTGGCAGGAAATGAATTTTGGTCATTACTAATGTTACTTGGTCCTGGTGCATACTGCGGCCTATGCGAATTGTTTGTCCTGGGAGCATTAAAATGGTTACTGTTATTATTATTATTAAATGGTCCCGATCTCGGGTTTCTATTTATTCGCGGGGCGTCCATGAAGTCGGACGGCATCTGGTAATTTTGATCCTCTAACACGATTTCTAAGGCTCCTTCCAGGGTAGAAACATTTCGCATACGCACCCATCTATTTAAATATATGGGTAAATTAGAAATAAAAACTTTAAATGCAGTATTATCATAAATATGCTGCTTTGCTAATCGCAAACTCGCTTCGCCTATGGTTTCTGATACTTTCGCGAGTAAAACACTTCTCGCGTACTGAATCCTGTTGCAAAGTCCTTCATAACTTTCTCCCCTTTGTAGTTTTATTTTTTCAAGCTCCTTAACAAGACAATCTTCAGTCCTATGGTCACCAAAACGGCGAGATAATAATTGCTTTAGCTCGACCCACGATTCAATTTGTTCCTGTGAACCTACTAAATCCGCGGCTTCCCCATCTAACCTGCTTGTTATTAAATGGAACAAATACGTCATTTGAGGTTCATTTCCATTTCCTCTATAATTAGTTAATATATATTCACATTTCTTGATGAAAGTCCCTAATCCCCTAGCGCTACCTGAGAATACCGGGATGAATTTTATCATCTCCGCAGGTACACGCTGGATTGCCTCCATTTTTTCGAAAAAATATGTGTCAAATTATCACAACAAGACGAATAAAATGTGTAAATAAATAAAACCTAATAGTAACGCGGCGAAATTTGATCCCCCGATACCGTCGTGCTTATGTAGAGTGAAATACAAAAACACGTAATCGTATTACAAGAATGGACAATAAAGGAAAACAGAAAGGATAGTGAAAAGATTTACTCACAGCTCCGCTGTTACTCCCATTGATTCCTGTGTGCTGGATTATTGTCTGGAACTCTGCAGTGGCTGGTCCCTCGTGCAAGACTTATTAAATTTGTTTGTTCGATGGCTTCTCGTTAAAGCGTAAAAACGCACGATTTCCGCGACGCGATCCCGAAACGTAAATCAGGATACAGGACGCAGGAGGATCGACGAGAATCCTACCGGCTGCGCCAAATAAGTAACTGGTCCGGGACTTGTTGTTAAAAAAACTTTATTTAAGGGTAAAAAGATACAGAGTTACCACTAGGCTTGTAGTCGCGACAATAATCAATCTATACTAATTAATTACTACCTTATATACTAAATTAAACATTAGTCAGCACACTCAGCATTGACATGCTTAGGGTAGCTGACGAATCTAAAAGGAGTGGGTTCACCATCCTTAACTCGCGCACCTTTGCGACAAAACTTTGTTAGTTGCAAATTTGGAGATAGCACAGTTTTGTCGCAAAGGTGCGGTTGGCGATTCTGGAAAAACTACCCCTAAGGAGGTTAAATAGGGGGGTTGAAGTTTGTATTGATTTGAACTGATACATGTAAAGGTGTGTACGGACTAGAGGCAGCCTCGCAATGCACGCCTCGAGGCGAGGCTGCCTCGGTAGTACAATTGTACCAACATGCTGAGACACAAAAAAAATCTAGTATTTTTTAGGAGTATATATATAATATACTCGTCTGCATGATAAGAAAATGGGTATTGAGACTACTGATTACATAAATTCAGGTTCAGGATACATAGGTTCAGGGTGCTGATGGGGCTGCCCCGATTCTGTAGCGCGTCGGGAATGTTCACCGAGGCGCGGGTAGATTGCTTCTACACTATCATGCGCAAGCGAGCCGCGTCCTTCGTGCGCAGGGTGCGGGCCAGCACCAACAGCATCCTGAACACGCTCGCGGACAGGGTGGACATCCTGTATATAAATAACTGCGGAATGCTACATGCCCGCGGGAATAAATAATTTATGTGCCATGTACGAGTATAACCACTAATATTAGAATTAGTTTTTAAATTGTTAGTAACACATTGATCCAATGTTGGTGGTAAATAAATTGAAATAAAAAAATAAAAATAAAGAGAATATTTATACAGTTTTGGTGTTTTTCGAAAATCTACTCCTAAGTGGCCTAAGCGGGTTAATTCAGAAGTGGATGTTTATATCAAAATTTGGTTATTAGAGGACATAATTTCAAATAGGAAAAAAAACTTACTTTGTTAATTTTTTAATATCTAGAGTCTATTAAAAAAAATGTGAAAGATGAGAATATATATTTCAAAATTTATTTTGTTTGGAAATTTGATTGTTTTAAAGTTTAGAGCCATAAAATGGAACTTATTTATGGAGGCCGCTTACATGTTCTGGACTTTTTAGGAAAAATATACCCTTTGAAGGTGAGGTTAATTTAAATTTAGTTTCCGTTCTTACTTGTTGGAAACGCTGGCCGGCTGCGCGTCCTCCTGCTCGACCTCAGGCACGGCTGGCTCCTCGCTGTCACTGAGCTCGTCCTCCTTCAGGTCCTCGTCCAACATCTCCTCTGTGACCGTCTCAGTTTTACTCTTTGTAGCCTGAGAATATAAAAATAGAGACTTTTTAGTCTTAATTTCAGGCAACAGGAGCTCACGATTCTCCTGCCCTTGTTCCACACATTACAACATGTTTTCTTCTTACACTCTCCTCTCTTATTTGGGCCAAGAATAGCTTTTGCTGCAACTCTGTCTTTTGTTAAGTAGCTTAACAGGCCACTGTGCTTTGTAATTATTATTTTTTTCAAATATATTTCATGTCTAACCAATTCCCTGATGTTGTGCAAAAGAAAGAAAAACCAAGAAACAAACATACTTCTATATTATATTGAATAGAGTTGACATGAACACTTATACTGCATAATTGTTTGTTACACACCAGTCATTATTGACCATGTCTAACCTGAGCACAAAAAAAGTTAGGTTAGATAAAACAATCCCTACAATTTAGACACTGACATGGTGTCATTACAACAGCACATGCAACACAAATCTAAGATAAATCTATAATCCATCCCATACCTCTTTCAGTTGATAGTTTGGCATAAACACTTTGAGATCAGGCAGACTGGTATAGAATGACCTTGTGTCTTCATCCTGCCAGGGGTCAGTGCCAGCCTGCATATTGTACTCCTCAGTCCCCCCAATAGTAACTGTTCCTGGTGTCTCTATTACAGCCATCGACAATGTGGGAGGGTCACCAGCTTCTCCTAACTCTTCTCCGAGGACCTCAGCAAAGCTCTGGGCACCACCCAGTAGTTTGTCATATGTTGCCTGATAAAGTCAAGAGATCATTTTCAAGCTAGTCATTATAGAATCCTCTATGAAGTATTAAAAAAGGGATAACAAATTAGATTAAACATTACCAAGTCATTTAAGATGCCATTAAAAAAGGGGTATCATAATTACATGCTCGCCAAAATGTTATCCATTTTGTTTTTTTTGTTTGTATTCGCATTTGGTCTATTAGTATGCTTGGAAGTTTCTTTTCATCTCAATTTGCAGCATTACAATAGTTAATAAATACCTGGTGCTGTTCCAATTGCTCTCTGCGCTCCTGTGAGAGCTCCCCTCGCGTGCGCAGTGTTCGCTGGTTAGCAGCATGCAGTGCCTGCAGTTGTGTTCGCTCGTCTAGCAAGTGTTTACTCAGAGTAGCAAAGTAGTCCTTTAACAGAGTGCGAACGACTGTTTGTTTTTCAGCTGGTAGAAATGTGTTCCTAGGAATTGTTACATTGTACTTCTGGAAATATAAAAATACAATTATAGTCTACTTGGCCTGTGTGCTCTATACAAGAAAAAAATACAATCTTACAAGTCCATTCATTACATATAAAGCCGGGTATTCATCTGTATACATTTGTTAATAAACTGTTTATGAATTTGATCATCATATTTTGCAACAAGTCTACCGTGAACACTGTTTCTGGAACTTAGCAGTCCACACTAGTTTAGTTGTTGCTCCGAAATCTGGTTGTTGGCCCACACTATTTCCATGTTTCTAAACTTGCGAACACATGTCCACACTTGATAACATTTGTTTATAAGCTGAATGTTTCGTCTTGCTCTCCACCTACAGTGGGGAGCACAGCAACATGTTTCTGCAACAATGTTTCATCACCCTTGTTTATAAACATGTTTACAGAGATGATGAAACATCATGCAACACTGTTTATTAACAAATGTTTACAGATGAATACCCAGCTTTATGTTCTACATTGTAGGTAAATAAAAGTGTAAAACTTTATTGCATTTAATTAAAAATAATGTAATTTCTTAAAGCTAGAGTAGTTGAGTAAGGTTACCTCAGCAGCATCCTTGATTTTTTTAGGTACTAGGCCAGCATAATCCTCTCCACAATGCTTACAAAAAGACAACAGTATAGGTATGTTGTTCGGCTCCTCCTTGTCCATAGTAATCAGTACCGTCAACACATTCCCCAACAAAGGCAAACCTATTTTATTAGGAAAGATTCCTACAGCCACCAGTTCCGCATAAAACCTAATGTCTACACGCAATTTAGACGAATTTGTTATCTTGTCTGTAACTTTAAGGAGTTTCTGCCAATTTTCAAAGAAATTTGATGAGAATTCAGAGTATGTGCGATGCAAAGCTGAACATAAATTAATGGCAGCCGGTATGTCAGACATCTTTAACTTTGCTTCAGCTATTGCAGCTGCTACCTCTGAGATGTACTTTGTTAGGTTTAGTACGCTAAAATCTTTGAGCAGTACATCTATTTGGATTGCACTAAATGATTTCAACTTTTTTACAAATGTTGTATTCTTTTTCAAGCCAGAGTCTAATTTAGAAAAATGGTTTTCTGGTGGCCTGACACAATTCAGATTCAGATTCCTCATGTCAGACTTTTGCTTGATCCGAGCCTCTAGGTTGGTTATATATTCGGTAAGAGCAAGTTTCTCATTCTCTTCCGTGTTTTCACTAGAGTTTTCCACCGCTTCATCCATTGCGGACATCGCGGTCTCATTTTCGATTGTACTCATTATTGGAGGTCAGGTAATACCACAACTACATGTCATAAAAGAGTTTAAAAAAATCAGTTGTTATTCACAATATTTATTTATTTCGTTTGTGTTCCACGCACATCAATCAAATCATAATAGACATACCCTTCTAATCTGTATTTTTACAATGACAGCTGAGCGAGTTGCTGACATTATATGTGTGTATTTTTATACTCTAGAAACTTATATATGACACTGGAGATTGCAAAGCGAACAACGCGTTACCGTAAAATGACGTCGCTTATGTGTTTTGTTCCTTTCTTTAGCGTGATCCAAAGGTCTTGAGAAGGGGGCAAAAAATAAAAGCAACGTTATTCAATGTCACTTTTCTTCTCTTCAAAGCATTGATCGCCCTTACAATGTCCAGTGTCATATAAAAGCTTCTTGACCTAAACGTAGTGATTATTATACTCTTTGGACATACCCTTCCCTGCACGTAATATCTCCAAGAAGCTTATATATGACACTGGAGATTACACGGTGAAAAACGCCTTGAAGCCAAGAAAGGTGACCTTGAATGACGTTACTTGTTTTTTTTTTCCTTTCTTTAGGATGAAAAGGAAGAGACCAAAAACATAAAGTCATTCAAGGTCACTTTTCTTGGCTTTAAGTCGTTGTTCACCGTGCAACCTCCAGTGTCATATATAAGCTTACCTTCTAATCTGTGGTTCCCTTCTAATCTGTGGGTGGCCACTGTCAGCTAAGCTAAATATTTTTTAGGTTATTAGTATTTAATATTATTCACCAATTCATTGTTCACATTACAATATTTTTTAATAAATATGTGTGGGATAATATGTGAAATATGTTTTTCTGGAGCTAATAAGTTTCTAGTATGTACCGTCACTGATATCCCTATTTAAATTAAACAACCACATTAAATACTAGCGCCAAATTTAAACTAAAATATGAACTTTTGTTTTCATCAGGATCATATTGTACTGCAACGAATTAAAAATAGAGGACCTGATTGTGCTCATACTTTACGCCAAATTTAAACTAAAATATGAACTTTTGTTTTCATCAGGATCATATTGTACTGCAACGAATTAAAAATAGAGGACCTGATTGTGCTCATACTTTAGACATATGCACTAGTGAAGGAGCTCGATTGTCGTTCTGTGGCGCGGTTCTGTGGATGCAAGGATTGCAGCTGACGCAGCAGCCGGTAGAAAATGATCGGGGAATTCTCCTCTACAATGGAGACATATTTGATGAATCTTGGGATGATAATATTTCAGATACCTTAACCATAATGAATAAATTGACACAAAGAACTGTAGGTTAAAAACAATAGCTCTAAGAGTATGTTTCATAATGAAACCTCTTCTTAATTTCTCATTAGTTTGAGTAGGTAAGATACCTCAAGTCCACTTTTTTTGTTACTTTTTCAGGTTGAAAGTAATGAGCGAGACATTGTTAATGAGTTGAAATCCTTGAGAGGTCCTTTTAGTATCATTTATTATGATAAATCTACTGAAAATTTGTACTTTACTAGAGATAAAATTGGCAGGAGTAGCCTACTTTTCAATAAAACTGATAGTTCTATAGTTCTAAGTAATGTTTTAGGTAAGTTACCAATAAGCATTGATTAATATGATCAAGTAAATTTGATATTTGAAATGTTGATAGGTATGTACATTTTTTTCAGGTAGGAAATACAACTGTGTTGAAGTACCAGCTACACATATTTATGTTTTAAATATTAAAACGAAAAATGTAAAATTATATTCTTGGCTAAATGATGAAACAGATGAGTACTTAATTGAACACTTATATGATTCCTTCAAAAGGCAACAAAACATTCCAGATGAAGATTTCACAGTTGAATCCATGATTGATTTAAATTACAGTGATGAGGTGATTATAGATTAAACTATCTAGACTTAATATACATATAATGTACAGCGATTTCGCTGAGTCTCAATCCCATTTTACTGCATAAACCGTGTTAATGATATATTTTTATAATGTAACCTTTTCCTGTTTATGTTGGTAAATAAATTTCTTTTATTATTATAAGCATTATTTTATATACTCAATCAACTGTTTCAATTTCAGGAGGGAGTAATAGAGTACATAAAAACACTAGCCAAAAATAAAGTAGGCAATGTAAAATTGATGAATGAACTTTTAGAACATACAACTCTTAAAGCAACTGTCAAAAAACTTGCAGAACTGCTAGAAAAGAGTGTAAAAATCAGGTTAAGAAGGCAACCCAACAAGTGCAAGGAATGTTTACTTGATGCAGTGAACTCTTGCAAACACGCCACTATAGGTGTCCTATTTTCAGGGGGTTTGGATTGTACCATACTGGCATTTATGGCTGACAGACATGTCTCCAGAGAGCAAAGTATAGATTTAATAAATGTAGCATTCAAGAAAGACAAAAAGGTGTCTTATGATGTGCCAGATAGACTGACTGGGAGGCAATCTTTTGAGGAATTGAAAACTTTATGCCCATCAAGGTATTGTACAATTTAAAGATGATTTATTGCCAATTGTCCTAGTCTCCCAGCTAGTATATAAGTATTATATACTAGCTGGCTGCCAGCGGCTTCACCCCTGCTGTATGTTTCCGACTTCCCTGGTGTTTTTTCTGTCATACAAACCTTGTCTTGACAATAGCGAAGACAACAAGGCTGTTCGGTAGCTATGCGCGAGCATACATTTCGGCGAGTAATTTTTATTTATAGATTTAGATTAGTAACACAGATGCAGTCTTACATTTTTCCAAGATTTTATTTATTTCCTTTATTGCAATAAATAAATACTGTAACATACAAATGGCGGACCTAATGCCCAATAGCATTCTCTACCAGTCAACCGGTAGGCTAAACAGAAAAAATAATGGTCATTACAAAACTTTAATTATTCTTCAAAATTAATCACTTTTACAAAAGTAGTAAATAAATTAATAAGTACATAATAATATGTCTGTTGTCATCGAGTTCCTACACGGCTTTTATACAAATACATATTTGTAGAGTATGGAATTTCAAAGAAGTCAATGTCCCGCAAGAAGAGCTAGAGGAGTTTCAAATAAAAGTAATTGCAGATTTAGTATATCCCAGGAAAACTATCTTGGATGAAAGTTTAGGGTCAGCTTTATGGTTTGCTTCACGTGGTCAAGATAGCAACAGCGTGTCACCTTGCAGGGTAAATATGTAATACTATTTATTTTTCAAGTATCTTCATTTTAACCAGCAGTTTTAGGTATCGGTAAGTGAGTTGAGGTCACGGACACAGCTTCATGTCATAAATAGATAGCAGAATTTTTAAATTAGTGTTTTCTTTGGTACCCAGGAAATATCAACATTACTTTAGATAATATTGTTGACAAAAAAGTTTTTACCACGGAATGTTTTTATATACATAACATCACGCCTTTTTTCCCAGAGTGGGGTAGGTAGATAGAAGTACCAACAACTCTAAAAAGAATTTGTGATAATTCTATAGCCTCATTTTGCACAAACTAGATGTGTACCAGTGAAAAAAGCTTTTATTTACGCAAATTAGTTTAATTGTCTTTCAACATTTTTAATAATATTTTATATACCCACGCGACAAAAAACTGTTCAAAATCGTTTTAAATAAATACTAAGCGTAATCGCAAAAACGACATATTGACTTATCCAAATATTTTATAAGGTTGACTAGAATAAATACAATTTATATATTTTTTATATTGTTTTCTTTTGTACTACAAAGAGATGTATTCACTTTTTCACCCCTTATTGCCTAATAAGGTCCAAAAGTGAATCAGTACATATTTCTGTAGTCAACTGTACTAAATAAATTGTTTACATAATTAGGTACATAATGTAGATACTTCGTTTGTAGGTACCTATAGATATGGATACATTTTCAATGAAAAGACTCTTCAAAAATAACAAGGAACGCATAACGGTATTTAAAAAAAAAACCCTTGAACACGAAGAAAAATATGAAACCTGTACAAATTCAAATTCCTCTTTTAAATTCTATTATATTACCGTTATTTTAAAAACTAAGTTAACTTTAGAAATGGAATACAATTTTGTCTTCTATAAGTCACTCATTAGAAGATTTAGACATTTTTCAGTGTCAAGAAATCACATTCATTCACTAAGTACCTTTTTTGACAATATTGTAGGTACTCTATGTAGCTGTGTGTGCAATCATTCAACTCAACTATCGTTTCGATATCTATACAATACTTACTTTATAATATGTTAAATTTTATATTTTATTCATAATTTATTGTATTCAATTTTACAGGTTTTGTTGTTGGGTTCCGGTGCTGACGAATTATTTGGTGGCTATAAGAGGCATTATAACGCATTTAAACGCCATTCTTGGCCGGGGCTAAGTGCCGAGCTTAACCTGGACTGGAAGAGGATATCATTTAGGAACCTGGCGCGCGACAACCGCGTGATATGCGACCACGGCAGACAGCCCCGGATGCCGTATCTGGATGAGCAGCTCACTGATTATGTGCTGGGGTTGAAGCCATGGCTTAAGTAAGATCTAAAATTCCAAGTATACATTTAAAACCGGGCAAGAGGATGTCGGACCATGCTCAGTGTAGGGTTCCGAAGCCGTTAAGTACTTACTACAAACATAAAAATCAACAAGTAATAACTAATTTTCTATTTAAAGTAATTTGGTGCCGTCTTCGATGATTCTAGTAGGTACATATATACACTAAGATCGCCTGTATCTCAAGAACCATTGATGTCTTATTAGTCGTGATAGTTTTCCTTATCAATTCGTTATACAGAACATATACTAACAAAAATTTGCGCTTTAAAGCTAATGTTTTATAAACGGATCCCTTGATAAAAAATTGTCTTCACAATCCCACAATATTTTTGAAAGACCTATCCAACGACACCCCACACTATGAGGTAGACGAGAAAAAAAAATACATCCCCACGTTGTGTAGGGGTACCCCAATTTTTTTAATCTTTTAATTTTATTGTGCCATTTTGTTGGCGTGACTAATATAATATGTATACCTATTCATGCCAAATTACAGCTTTCTAGTACTAAGAGTCTGCTCTAGGCTGCGGGTGGACGGAACTATAAGGGCTCCTAGTTTGACTATGGAACCCTAAAAACTAGAAAAAACGACTAAGATGACGTCTTAAGTGACTTTCTCTATTTATCATCGAATTTTGGGAATATAGTCGCTCAATTTGAAATGCTAGATTCTCTATTTACAGTTATCCGAAACTTAAGAGCTTATTATACCTTCCTAAATTAGTCACAAACTAGAGGCAAGCATCAATACTCTCGAATGAGATGGAGATATCTCCATACTTATCTAACTTATTGTGGCGTAACATATTCCTAAATTGGTTAGTAACAAGAGGATTGTTAGTAACCAATTTAGGAAGGTATAATAAGCTCTTAACATTTTAGTATTAACATCGCATCTTTACCTAATATTTCGTATCTGGTATTTTGGAATGAGCTATCAGTGATAGTTGAGATAGCCTGTAGGATTACCGTACGTGACTGATGAAGTGATGACCATATTCAGATGCTACCCAAGCGACGAGCTCGGCCCTGGCGTCGGTGACAAGCTCCTGCTAAGGCTAGTCGCCTTCAACATAGGTCTAAGAGACGTAGTGACTCTTCCTAAGAGAGCCCTCCAGTTTGGATCAAGAATAGCCAACAAGAAAGAAAAAGGGAGTGATTTATCAAAAACATTTTTAAACAATTGAATAAATGTCGGCTGAGCTCTCCTTTACTTGAGTTTTGTTTTATACTATAGTTGTTGCTCCCCTAGAACCTGTTTGATAGCGCTTCGCGAACGGGCAATTTTCAGGGGTACAAAGTAATCTATGTCCTTCAGGGTTCAAGTTATCCTTATAATAACAAATTTCATCAAAATCGGTTGAGCGTTTGGCCGTGAAAGTGTAACAAGTTAACATAGGTTCTTTTATATTTATGATACTAGCTGTTGCCCGAGACTGTTCGCATAGAAGTCGTTTATCCCTATTCCCTCAAAATCTGTCCAATTATCTGGGATAAAAAGTAGCTTATGTGCTATTCCAATATAATCTACCTCTATGCCAAATTTAATCTAGAGCCGTTTAGCGGCTCTGGTGTGATTGAATAACAAACATCCATCCAAATTTTTGAATTTAAACAGGATGTAATAGTTAAGTGTAGCCAGGCGAATATTCTGTAAATATAACAGATAACAGAAAACATTACCCAATGAAAAGTTAAAAAGTTATTGATGTATTTTTTTACTCGTTGGGTAACATACTTTCAGTATCAATAAAAAAAAATCTGATATGTTATATTCACGAAATAATCGCCTAGCTACTCTTAACAATGACACCCTGTATTGTAGTAAGAGGTAAGATTAGTATGAGGACGTGTTTCATATCACAATGGAGTGTGACCGAGGCGAGGCGCTGTGTGGCCAACTTAAGCTTAGATGTTATGAGGTTGGCAGGGTTAACGACATTTTGTCTGCCCCAACCTCAGAAGAGGCTAAGTTACTATATGCATTAGTACATTTAGTTATTAAGAATAGGTAGATTAAAATTATTAGAAAGCCACAATGAGGGTGGCATATTGTAAAAACCCTCTATAAATAAATAAATGAAAAAAAAAAAAAAAAAAAGTAAGATTAGTATGAATTGCTATATATCAAAGTTGGTTTCTAAACATTTATCTTATGATGATTAATGAGTTATCTCTTAATCCTCTCTCTAGCATTTAGTTACTTACCTTATTGAATTGATCAAATGGACTAGATCAGATTATATTATGAACTATTATAAATGGTAGCTCAAACTGGACAGATTAGAGAAAGCTGGAATTGGAACATGTGAACTTCCAGAACTTGACAGTTTTAATAAAATTACAATTTAGATATTATCTTGTTCTTTAATATTTACATTTTCTGTTTTACAATGAAATTTGTAGTGTTTCCTAAGACCACCATGTGAAGTGTAACTCTTCTCACAGTGATTACAGCTATATGGCTTGGCTCCTGTGTGTGTGCGCATGTGGGTGTGGACATCACCAGAACGTTTAAATCTTCGACTACAAGTGGGACATGAATATTTCTTTTCATCACTGTGAATTCTCATATGCCGAAGTAGATCTTGACGTTTTGTGGATGCCTTTCCACAAATTTCACATATGAATGGCTTTATGCCTAAATGGGTTCGCATATGCACCTCTTTATGTTCAGCTCTAGTAAATGTCTTAGAACACAGCTTACATGAAAACTGTTTGATTTCTGAGTGTGTTGCAATGTGCTTAGATAAAACTGATCTATTGTTGACTATGTGACCACATATTTCACATTGGTATATTTTGCCATTTTCTTTACATAATTTTGTAGATTGTTTTCTTGCTTCAGTTTTCTCAGTTTTGGATATAACAACCATATCTTTCTGCTCTAATGTAGGTTTATTTTCCTCAACTTTAACTGGAGTTTGATTATTAAAATAATCTATATAAAATGATGAGTCTGCATTATCATCAGATAGCCATGAATCAAATGTGTTTTTTAAATCATCTAATTTGTTAAATAAATCACATTCTAATTTAACATCCATCTTAATACTGTCCAAGTCTGCATCATCAAAGACAAGTTTGCTAGGCGTGCTTGTGAAGGTCTTCATTGTTTTTAGCTTAGCATCAACATATAAACACCTTTGTTTAAAATCATAAAAGTTCTTTATGTTCTTTTCACACATTTTACAAATTACACCGGGTAAACTATCTTCCGTACTCAGCTAAAAGAAATAAAAAGACGGGATTTAGTGCAATAATATTTTATATTAGTTTTAGTTGCTGATCAGATTTTTATTTTACATTTACTTATAAGTAAATAATCATACCTTCAAGTCTAGACAGAATTTGATTTTTTTATCAAGACTAGTATCACCATCAGTTTTAAATAAATCTGTTAATGTTTCAGTACTCATACAGAGCCTACAGGACGTTTCAGATCCAACCATGTTCAATGACTTCATTATCTATTACTATCAAATCACATATTGTTTTTAAAACACTAACTTTTCTAACATTAACAAATTCGTGTTTACTTTCGATATAAATCAAAATCTAAAACGCTTTGTTTGTGTACCGACCGAGCATTTTGTTCGCGGTCTTCGCGGACTGTCGACAAACAGACCTGTCTGTCATCTGTCCTGTCTTGTCATGCATGATAACTGAACCAACTGTCATTCATTTTTTATTTCCAAATCGATTTTCTATATTTCATGGATTATTTTTGATGTGAATTGAGGTATCTTGGTATAAATAACTTAATCTTTCATAAAAAACCATTAGTTCGTGACAAAGATGATAAAGGTTTCGCCGTCGCGATGACAGCAGACTTGATTTTTCATTCTTTAGTTGGCAACATTTGTAAATAAAGGATCTATTACACTGAAGCATAAAATATGCTGATGTAACGTCCAAAAAAACGCCACATAACTACTTTTTTCAACGCAGCTCAAGCTATCGCTCGGTATGTCAATCCATAAAAGTTTATAAGATACAAAATTTCGTATTTTCATCTTCTCAATAGTGTATTGGGTACTTTATGCTTACAGACGGAACTTTCAATTTGATTTGGCATTTCATTTTATTTCTAATCTATCTTTATTATAAAAATGGCTGCCAACCGTCGAAAGCAAGACGATAAGAATTTAGAAATTTTACGTGAACTTATATCTATTAACGGGAATAAATATTGTTTAGATTGCAACCAAAGAGGACCAACTTACGTAAATTCCACAATCGGCTCATTCGTCTGCTCGAAATGTTCGGGAATGCTGTAAGTGTCATTTTGTGAGTTATTGTGTTGTTGCTTTTGTGTTAGAAATTAGATCAACAAACTTCTTCAACTAATTCTGTCCGCACGATTTTCTTGCAGACGTGGCCTTACTCCGCCTCATCGTGTAAAATCGATCTCAATGGCCACATTTACCCCGGAAGAGATAGAATTTATAAAAGTGAGAGGAAACGATTACTGTCGGCGCGTTTGGCTAGGACTTTACGAGGGTGAAAGTGTGAACTTTACTGATGAACAAAGTGTTAAAGATTTTATGTCGGATAAGTATGAAAAGAAAAGATATTATCTGGAGACTCCGCTGAATAATGCGTCAGTCACAAACGGAAGTTTATCATCAAAGAATAAATCTAAAGGTAAAACCGGAAATGTTTCCGCGAATTCTGCTCAGCTGATATCGATAGCAAGTCCACTGGCAAAACCCACGGTGAACAATAATACGTTGGTGAACGCACCACAATTTGGAAGCGGTGTGTTACCAGCAGGCCATGACAACTCCAGCATCAAGGTGGCTCGGCCTGTGCACAACGCGGCGCAGCCCGTGCCGATCAGCGCCCCTGCCCCAGTACCTGAGTAAGCCTTCCTTCAAGAGTTTTAAAACTAATTCCTTGGCTTAGCAATTGAGTCATATTTTTTTATGGAATTGTAATAATGGTTTTCGAACTTTAACATTCATAATTCTCAGTAATGTAATCTTTTTCCATTACAGTTTTCCTGTTGATTTTTCAACTGCAGATATCTACAACAGTAGCCAGTTCAACAATAATTTAAACAATAATTTTACTTCCCAATCGTCAACAAATACACCAGCTTTTGCGGCATTCACAACACCATCTTCTACTGCAAGTGAGTGTGACTTTGGCTGCACATAAAACACTCCATTGTTATGACCTCTCATGTATAGTTATATACAGTAATGGAAGTTCATTCCCATTCATGGTTTTTATTGCTATAATAGAAATCCGCTGTTTTAATTTTACAACAACAGTACTTCACTTGTGAATGACTAATTATGTTATTACAGATGATCGCTATGCAGCCTTAGCAGATTTAGATCATGCACTAAGACAACAGAATATGAAGACATTAGGTTTGTACAATTAAAATCCTTCATATCATGGTTTGTTAATGATTATAGTGTAGTAAACTTGAGTTATATTTTTAGAAGACGGTAACAACATAAGTAGCAAGAATCCATTCCAAAGTGCATCAAATAATGACTTGTTTGGAAACAAGAATCCTTTCTTCAATGGTGGCTGGAGCTCCACCCCTGCTACAGTGCCTGTTAACCCATTTATGGTAAGTGCCACTCAAGACTTTACATAATTGCCTTACTTAAATCAAACACTGTTCTTGGGTGTAGGTCAATAATGTGAAAATAGCAAAATATTTTTAGAGTTTTTTGATATTAAACTCTTACCTGGCACAGTAAATACCCATAAGGGCATAAATTACCCTGTGCATAAAATGTACACAAAAAAAACAAGTCACAACCGAGTAATTTATTAAAATTTATTGCAATTGGAACAATTTATAAACCTATTACATAGATCTGTATGGTAATGTTCCTACTGCTTATCATCTAGAGGAAATAATCATATTTTGCGCAACAGTTCAAAAAACTTCTTATCTTATAATTTTAAGTTTTAATTTAGTGTACTTTCCAATTATTCACAATTGTTATTTTAAGCTTAAGAAAATAATATTTAATACTTCTGTAAGAAACAAATATTATAATAGAGATTTATTTGTGTTGATTAGTGATATTGATTGTATCAATGGTTTTTTTCAGCCATCATCAAACTCTGGGACATTTATGAACTCCAAAAATCCTTTCCTTTGATAAGCCTGTCCTTTAGTTGTGGAGATAAAGAACAAAATATTGCAAATTATATTTTGCAGATGAATCAAAATCATCATAAAGCACAAAATAAGTTACAAATATATTATAAAGAGATGTTTTTGATACAGTATACATATGATATATAATATTATGTATACATTTTTCTTGGTGATACTATGTATACTTATACGGCATTACAACTATTATATATAAATGCGTTAGTATAATATTGTGCTTAATGAGATCAATAGTGCCTATACATGCCTTAAAATTATGTCATTAGTTAAGTGTTAGGCAATTGATTGTATAATTGTTGAAGTATTACATTGCATCAAGATTAGTTCAAAACAAATCAGAGGGATTTTTGCTCTGCCTAGCCTATTTGTTATCAGTTGTTAGCTTGAAATGCTCAGTACTATGTATCTTGTCTAGATTGAATGGAGCTATTTTAAACAGAGTATTTTTAAGCAGCACTATTTTTGCCAACTTTGCTTTTACTAGTGGTAATACTAATTTATAAATGCAAGGTGAGCTATTAACATGTGAAAGAAAAATATTATCATGAATTTGTAAACCACAGATAATATTTTCTGGCACATGGTCAGTCTGCTCTAAGAGATACTAGTATGCATCTACATTAGGTAAGTATTTAGATTAGTGAGTGAGTCAGCAGTAGGCTAGGGTGAAGTCATCGTGCAAAGTGGCCTTATTTGATAGTCAGGAGTGAGCTTAGTAACAAAACTTATGAAATATCAATGTTAGCCCAGAACAAACCTATATTTATTATTATAAATGTTTTTAGTCATTACTTTCTCGTCTATACTGCGCTCCTAAAGTAAACTGCACTAGAAGTTTGGAAAAAGACCAGAAAAAAATAATTTTGTTGAATGTTAAAACCAGGTAAAAGGTGTGGTTATAGAATTATCAACAAGTCTTTTTAATTTAATTTACATTATATCTATAGAAAACCGTAAAGCGTGGTTATTGTGACTCCGTGTACATGCTTTTAAAATAAATACCATTATTTAGTCTATCATTGTCCCTTTACCCTTTTTTTAACGTGTAAAAAAATGGAGGTCTACTAGCCTTCTACATTTCGAGATATTATTACGTAAAGTCGAAACGTATGCGTGTAAGGTTTCCACTCAAAATACTGTAACAATCAACATCATCAACAAATTGTCAAAATGTTTTTTTGGGAAGCCAGTTTTTATTAATATTGTAATACAGTGTAGTTATTTATCTATTACAGTTTGTGGAATAATTGTGTATGTGGTGGTAATTGATCGTGTAAATACACAAAAACAGATGCATGTACTACTAATACAACAATGTTATCTTACCAACCGCAGGAAGTTAAATCTAATATGAAGTTTAAGAGGCTTGTTAATTTGTTTTATCAAAATGTACTGTTATTTTATTCCTTGATTAATGTGTACGTCTCTTTTTTATTATAAATCGACATTTTACTTTGTGTTTATTATCGTTTTGATGTCCAGTCACTGTTTTTGCTGTCTGTTAATATCATTAACCCATGACACCATATAATATTTTTTTATAATTGGTTTAATTATAGGATGAAATTGATCAAGCAATGTGTAGGTCTAAACGGACAGGCGTGTTGCGATTTGTATGGTAGGAATTGCTAATACAATTTAAGCGTCTGCCCGCATACCCGTGTATGTTTCTCCATTCAGGTGGGTTCTGTCCGATTATAACAAACTGGCTTATATTGCTTAATCTATGTAGTAACCCTGAGCATCTTGCTGTGGAGTTGCTAGACATCTGTATTTCTTACTGCAAGCAAACTGTGGAGAAGATTTATCTTCGTATTTTTGTTAACCTTTTGACCGTCAAACACATCCGTCATCCGATTTTCGGACCCGGGACGCCAGGCGCTCGGCACGCTCCTTACATTTTGTATCGGCGCGGTTACGGCATATGACGTCGTTGGCATCAGAGGCCCTACTTTGAAAATCGAAGTTCGGAGATACGTTAGCTCCAACACTTTCTCTCGATTTAGTCTCGAGTGACGAGTGACAGGGACTCTGCACCCGAAGTTACGAATTCAGTCGTTCGTAGTAGCCATCCAGGTGCACGAAAAGTTGCTGCCGGCCGTGGAGGTCAAAAGGTTAAAATACCCTGTATACAAAAAAAGAGACCTACCAGGAATTTTAAAGATTTCGCGGTGAGAAAAATCGGATCAAGGGGTATTTCAAATATGAAATTACCTTAATGAGCTCTCAAAGCGTGTGCTTGATCTGGTCTGTGATTTTAAGCGGAATTTTTCCAGCAATCCATATTTTCTATCAATGCACTACTATTTATTAATTAGTGATTAAAATAATGTATTGTTTTTTATTTGCGCACCAAGATCTGTTATGTTGTATTAATGGTGTAAAGAATAAACACGTTTTTTTAACAATATTTTTTTATTACTCTTGCTTGTAGTTCGGGATATATACATTAAACCGATTCTGCCCAACTTAATCAGCTGTACATTTTCTGAACAACAATGTTGTTTATTTATACTTAATTAAACTATCGAGATTATTTTAGGGGCGTATTACATTTTAAATTTGCTGTTTCTCCGAATGAACATTGGCGTGGAGAAGTTGTCCGGCGTGACACTGGGGCTGGCTAGCGGGGTCTTGTCGCGTGCGGTGGACGCGACGGACGCGACAGATGCGGCGGACGCGCTGGACGCGTTCTTGATGGCGTCCGGCATGTCCTCGTGAGAACAGTGCGGCTGTGACGACGACGCCGCCAATCGTTTCTCCGATATCGTTTTCAATAAGTTTTTACCTGCTTCTTTAGTCTGAAAATTAATTTTCGTACTTTTCAATATTTCTAAATGATTTAATTAGGGGTGAAAAATCACAACTATTACTACTATATGTATACACTCATTGCATCAAATACATAGGCTTTTTTTGTCAGTGGCGTAAAGTAAACATATTTGACGACTTGGGAGCGTATACATATATTTTTTTCTTTGACCTTTACTGGCATAAAAATCGATAACCGACCCTTATCCAACAAAACTTAAGCTGATTTCGTTGATCAAGTCGCCATAATTAAAAACCGGGCATGTCGGACATGCTTTTTAACTTCAAAATAGACAATTTGAATATAACACTTCAAATAGATCTAAGGGCAAAGCGCTTAGAAATAAGAGCCCCGCATAATTTCGATGGTACAATTTTGTTCGTGGTAAATCGGTCGTGGCGTATGTAATGGATAGACGGGCAGTGAGTTAAGGCTAAGGCCACACAGGCACACTTAAGCTGCAAAGGCTTAGCGGCGGCAGTGCGTCACGTTGCGGTGCGGAGGCGGTACCGTTTATCTCGTTCCTATCCGTAACATATCGTAGTGAACTTAAAGCTGACGAAAACGGATCTGAGCGGCTCAGCCTGAGGCATGCTCCCCCGCGCGGCGAGCTGCTCGCGAGCCAAATTGTTGCAAATAAACATGCGCGGGTGTGGAAGCGTGCTCGCCGCGAGCCGACATTGTGCGTCGTTCAAAATGGCGTCGGACATGATGACAGCCGCGGCTGCATTTATACATTACCCGATGCTCTTCCGGTAAAGGAAAAACATCGTGAGGAAACCTGCACATTCGAACAGTTAAGTGTGTAAGAGGATAATTGCACAAAAGATTCTAAAGTATCCAAAAGTAGTAGTAATAGTTTTTATTTCAAAATTGAAATACTTTAAGTGTTTCTTGTAGTAGTTTAGTTTACACCGCCAGCTAAAGGAATTAGTTTACACCGCCTGCCGTGAATGTGTGTCCTTAGTTATTTCTCTAACCAATGTTGTCTGGAAGAGATCGCTTTTTAGCGGTAAGACCTACGATTTAAATTTATGTTGTATACCTACGATTTAAATTTACTGTTCCGTGTTCTGTTTTCTTTGGTGTTCAATAAAGAGTATTTGTATTGTATTTGTTTTTACTGGTGGTAGGACCCTGTGCAGGGTCCGTCCGGATCGCTACCACCATCTTATCCATTAACCACCCGCCATGCAACAGTGTTCGCATTGTTGTGTTTCGGTGTGGGGATAAGACAACCGGTGAAATTACTAGCATTCCATCTTAGTCCACAGGGTCGGCAACGCATTTGAGGTTCAAATGTCTACGGGTCTCAGATTCCACTTACCATCAGGTGGCCTGAGTGCTCGTGGGCCTTCTTATCATGAAAAAGAGTATAAGTTTAACTCGGGTGCTGCGTGGTGTTTAAGAGCTTGTCCACACTAGCGTTTTTGCCGGCGGTTTCTCGGTGGAGCGGGAACGCGGCCAGAACGCTACGAGCACACGACCGAAACGCGGCGTGATAATGATAAGAACTGCAAAACGCGTCGTGCACGTCGCGTTTTTTATCCGCTTCGGTCGCGTGGTCGCAGCGTGTGAAAGGGCTGTACGCGTGTTCGCCTACCGTGTCGTGCTCGAGGCACTTGTAGGCGTAGTGCGCGGCGTGGTCGAGCAGCGAGAAGCGCAGGTAGTACTGCGCCAGGTAGCGCAGCGCCGGCGGCAGCTCCCTGCTGCCCGCGTTGCCCGCGTCCTGGCACGCCGCCGTGTACGCCGCCGCCGCGCTGTTCGGCATGTTCGACTTCTCGTACAGCCTGCCACACCACCACAATAGCCACGCTAATTACCTCGCTACTCTCGAAACTGACGGGGAAAATGACACACGTGGGGAGGCTTTGGGCTGTTTAGTAGAACGATTACGCCTGTATAAAATAACCCTTATGTAGATTACTTCGCTTGTCCTGAAACGAGTTGTATGTATACAGTGGGGATAATATTCAAAACAGAGGCCCTATACCACCGATAATTGAATCATCATGTTGTTTCTTCGCAAAATTTGTTGTGTTACGGAATTTTGTTAATATTGTCGTCAAGTGAAAAATAAATAATTCTCACACCTAACACACAAATGGTTAAAATGCAAAAGAACTTATTAAACAGACATTGCCGCCTAAATCCAAGATAAAGTTTTTTATATTATTAGTGTTTTATTTCCTCGTAATCGAAGTGAAAAGCAGAGTGTATAACTCTGTCTTAAAACCCATTTTATCCTCGACTTAATTATCCATATCATAAGTCTTGGATAAAATGGTTTGTTTTATGCCCTTGTTGTACAATCTACTATTGGGTATAATAACTAGCGTTAGGAATTAGTCCGCTACTGCTATCCATACTAATACTATAAATGTAAAAGTAACTCTGTCTGCCAGTCTGCTTTTTTACGCTTTTACGGATAAACCGCTTAACCAATTTAGACGTAATTTGGTATGGAACTAGTTTCGAGTCCCGGGAAAGGACATAGGGTAATTTAAATCCCCAACGATAAACGACTTCGCGGACGGAGTCGCGGGAAACAACTAGTCAACTATTCCAAAACCAAGAACTTTTATAAGTACCAAGGAGCCCTTTCGCTATAAGAACCTGCATATATTTTTAACAGTAACAAACGAGATAAAACCTACCTGGCTAATTTGAAAAGCGCCATGCCCTCTATATCACCAGTACTATGTGCCTTGTAATAGCATTTCAGAGCGTTTGGTATTTTGTCCATTTTCTCGTAAGCTTCACCTAAAGACACGAGCATTCTGGAATCGTTGGGTTTTAATTGCGCCGCCCTTGAGTAATAATAAATGCAGTAGCCATTCAATCCTAGTATTTCGTAAGCCTGGCCGAGGCCGTTCCACGCTCGATAATCATTTCTATCCACATCTGAAACAATACATAGTTTACCATCAATTTACATTGTAAACAAACAACGACTAGACTGGATATTGAATCGACTCATTAGCACTGAAATCTACGTTTGCAATGTTTACGTTTATTAATCAGAATTAATTATAATTGCCAGACTGTACCAATATCGTAGCTATTACGGTCGCGTTTATCGTTATAGATATAGCATGTCTTTTTCTGATAACTGGGCGAGTGCGAGAAAGGCGGATTTATTCACATTTACACTAGTGATAAAGGCTAAAGACAATATAATAGGTCCCCTTTCCAAACTAGGTACGCGTGGAGCACTCAGGACACCTGATGGTAAGTGGATTCTGAGACCATAGATATTTGAATTCTCAAGACTATAATCCTAAGACCTCAAATGCGTTGCCAACCCTGAGGACTAAGATGGAATGCCTCTATGCTGAACACAACAATGCGAACGCTGTTGCTTAGCGGGTGGTTGTGAACTCTGCAAGGGACGACATGACTGTTAAATACTTGCATACCAAAGTATGTTTAACACATTTAATAAAGGCACAAGGAGATGCTACTGCTGGTATTTGGAAATGCATTAGTCCTCGCTGGGTTAATACCAGTTTTTGGTACAATAATTATATATTTACCTATGGCTTGTCTATAACACTGGATAGCAGCATTAGAGTTCTGTAGTTCAATGAACTCGTGTCCCATGAGGATCCAGGCGGACAGGTACTGCGGGTCCACGGACAAGGCTCGCTGGAAGTAAATCACCGCCTTCTGGTGTTCGCTCCGCATACTGTAGTAATTACCTGCAAAATAATGATTAACAAATGCTTAATAGGCCGTTTTCTATTGGGAAGCGGTGTATGGAGAGTGACGTCTTGAAAGTGAGACCTTTAAGTAGAGCATTGCTGCATTGCTGCATTGCTAATTGGCATGGGTGGTGTACAAAACCAAATTCAATTATTTATTTATTTTAACAGAGTCCAAGTCAGAGATGTTGCAGATACAGTTTTTTTGACATCTGTGGATGTAGAAACTATGAGACACAGCGGATGCGATAATTAGAGAATCCGCTTCCGCAAAACTTGATGCGGAGCTTATGAGAATGCGACTCTGTGCAAGTATCTAGCTGTAAAGGTGGGTACGGATTAGAGCAGCCTCGAGTTAAGGCACGCATAGTTCAGCTATTTCGCTCAAATTCGTACGCGCTCTCGCGCTGTGCGCGAGCAGCGGGCGAGCGGCGCGTGGCGAGCCGTCGCGAGTCAGTCTTTTGACCGTGCTCAAAGGGCGCCTCGGTGTGCGAGCCTGGCGTAATTTGGACGTGCAACCGAGCGTGCCGCGGGCAAACGACAAGTTTTAACTTGTCTGTGGGTGAGGCGCGTAAAAATTTGATTAAGTTGCTGAACCGTTCTACCACCGAGGCGATTTCTTCTTCTTTTTGTTAATAATTCGGTGAATTATGATAAACGCAGCCGCGGCTGTCATCGTGTCCGACGCCATTTTGAAATGTCGGCTCGTGGCGAGCACGCTGCCTCACCGGCGCATGTTTATGTGCAATAATTTGGCTTGCGAGCAGCTCGCCGCTCGGGGAGAGCATGCCTCAGGGTGAGCCGCTCAGATTCGTATCCAGCTTAACGTTCGCCTTTATTTACTTAAAAACTCAAACACATGCATGTATCTAAAGTGGTTGCTGTTTATTTTTAGCTTATAGGTGGATGTCTCTAATTGGCTCTATTATCTGTAAAAAATACTGTTTTTTTATGAATTGAATTGTGCTGTTTATCAACTTCCTAATAAATAAATAAACAAATGAGTCGTTGCCATAACGAGGCCCAGCGGGAGCGAGTGCTACGTGTGTACGATCCGATTTATAACTTCATGAACCAACATTATCATCAATGTACGGTAAAGTCAGTAAAAAACATATTTGCAAAGTCACTGGATGTCAAAAAATCTGCGTTCGCAAAATCACTGCTCCTAACCCTAACAAGGTATAAGTGTTTGTGAGTGATGTCTTTTACTTCTTTACAATAACACGACTGCATGTATTCATGATGAAAATTATTTCAAACTTTCTTCACGTTTCAACCGTACCCTAACCGTATGATCTGTAATTATATCCCGGAGACAGGCATAGGTTACTTCTTACCCTGTAAAGTTCCGGATGGAATACTAATAAAAGATTACGCAGACGGATTCTTAGGCAAAAGCGGCTGAAAAATTGCTTGGTCCTCCCAGTCCCCGACTGTGGCATCGCTAGTGGTCACTATACCGACTCTCGGCGGCTCGCATGCTCGTGAGCGCGTACAAAGCAGAGCAACATAGGTAAGGCTGCTCTAATTCGAACCCACCTTAAGGACAATGGTTTTGTGTGGTACTATGATAAAATAATCAACCTATAACGCAGCAGGTCTCGACGCGGTATTTGTCAATGGAGACGGCGCGCTGCGCCAGGTGAGCCAGCTCCATGCGACGCTCCTTCAGGTACAGCAGGTGCGAGTACACGTCCCAGTCGTCCAGCCGGAACGGGTCCATGCGCACCAGCCGCCCGAACAGGGCTAGCGAGGCGTCCACGTCTGCAAGCAGTATAGTATGAGTGATTGAACACCAACAGCAGTCACTATCTATGAGTTACAGTCATGTATAACGACTGATGATGGTGTTAGTGTAAGTGGTAGTACCTTACCTACCAAACTTAAGCTAATGGCAAATATTAGAATATTTTCTTTGTATGAAAGTAGCGGAACGGCACCAGTGTATCATATTTTTACATATATTTTTTAAACCACTTTTAGCTGCCGTGCACCAATCATCGACAGAAGCTTATAATTCAAAGATCAGTTATAAGTTATAATTTGATTGTTGCAAAACAAATGAATAACTCTTATCTTCTTTGAATAAGATTCAGTGTCGAACATTGGTACTTTGTTGAGTACTGGTGCTGTTACGTATCTATTTTGCTATACTACTATGTTTGTCCTGTACAATAGAAAATAGGAGTATGCTTTTTGCTGAAATATTGAATGTAACGTAAAAAAATATGCACAGCACGGATAGCACATGACGGCGCGCGAGATAGACTATCCGTCATTGCCTAATTAGAATGGTCAGAAAAAGACAGGTAGTCTATCTCGCGGGCGGTTTAACTCGCGCGCCGTCATGCGCTAGCCGTGCAGGCCTTATAATGATGGAAACATAGCAAAGTTACAATTAATTTTGCTTATTTTTTTAACCAATTTTCTAAAAAAGAGGTTTTTAATTCGACAATAATTAGGGCTTTCAAACCAATATACAATTTCTATAGGTATATTTACATATGTTTGGCTACAAAACTATTAATCAAATTGTGACCATTCTTTTATGCTTGTATTTACTTCACTTAGGCAACAAGTTTCATCTAATTGGTTCAGTGGTTTTCAAGATATGGCCTCGTACAAGTAAATAAATATGAGGGTGTGGTGTCAAAGGGAAAATTGTATCAAATCTTTGTCTTTGTTTACGATTATAAACTTTTATGCAGTTGGTAACTTAATCGCGACCTATGTTGATGTATGGAGACAAAAGTTTTTCAATGGCAAAGTCAAGTTCGTCCCTCAATACAATTTTACATTCTTATAAGATTGTACGGAACCCTCGGTGCGCGAGTCCGACTCGCACTTGACCGGCTCTTTTTAACTGGCTCTTCTTCATAATTTTGAGATTGTTTTTTTAATAGTCTCTCCTTAATAACAATCATCTTTTTTATTGTAACTGATACTTACCTCTTCTGTCATGATGTGCTATAGCCATCTGAGCTATGACATAAGTGCTCTTGTCAAACCCAGCAGAAGCCAGCACCATGTAGCCCTCTAAGGCCTGCTCAGACAGCTTGAGGTCCACAAATGCATGTGCTGCAAAGAAGTACATCATCCAATGTTTGGGTAACTGTAGGGAATCCAAAGCATCATATTCGTTGGCTAGCCCAGCTAGTTCTACCCAGGCACACCACAGTATAGGCACGGCAGTCACTGCAGCCTGTAACCTGCTTACTGCTTGGCTTCTCAGATCCAATTTCTTTAAAACTACTCCATGTAGATACAGTAAGTATCCATCTAAGTTGTTACTGTTTGCCTGAAATTTAAAATTTAATAGATGAGTTTGTGATATATTACTATGTCACAAAATATTCCTAAGTCTTGGATATTTTCTATGTATTTATAAATATGTTTATTGTAGTCTACTATCCTTAGTACTAGTAGTTAGCCATTGTCCCTTGATATTTATTTATTATACTCTCACAAAACTTTCAGAGCCACTAGCAGACGAATTAATCAAAGTTTTACATTACAGCATTTCAACATTATTCACAAATAGTTAATAAAACACTGGCCAACTGCGAGTCGGACTCGCGCACAAAGGGTTCCGTACCATTATCTATACAACCATGGTATCTGTTTTTTTTTTTTTTTTTTGTTAAGGAGAAGGCACACAAGCACTCAGGCCACCTGATGGTAAGTGGAATCTGAGACCCATAGACATTTGAATTCTCAAGACCATAATCCTAAGACTTCAAATGCGTTGCCAACCCCGATGACTAAGATGGAATGCCTCTATGCTAGTAATTTCACCGGTTGTCTTATCCCCACACCGGAACACAAAAATGCGAACACTGTTGCTTGGCGGGTGGTTAATGGATAATGGGTAAGGTCTGTATTAAGATCGAGAAAAAATGGCACAAAAATCACGCTTGTTGTATGGTAGCCCCCCTTAAATATTTATTTTGTTTTAATTATTTATTCTTAAAGTGAATATACAACTAAATATTCTGTGAATATTTCAAGCGTCTACTTGTTGCCGTTATTAATATTTAGCAAAAACAGCAAAAACATCACATTTGTTGTATGGGAGCCCCCTTAAATATTTATTTTATTCTGTTTTTAGTATTTGGTGTTATAGCTGCAACCGAAATACATCATCTGTGAAAATTTCAACTGTATAGCTATCACCGTTCATGAGATACAGCCTGGTGACAGACGGGCAGACAGACAACAGTCTTAGTAATAGGGTCCAGTTTTTACCCTTTGGGTACGGAACCCTGTGACATTGTTATCACTTATAAAATTAACATTAAATAACTGCACTCAGAATAGCTTTAGTCAATACCTTGAAGAATGAAAGTAGATCCAACAACACCTGGTCTGAGTCAGTATTCTCAGTGCCCGAGTCGGTGGCATTATCCATCCGCTTCTTCTCGCTGGACATGTACTGCGAGTAGCGGTGCAGGAACACGCACTTCTGGCTCGTGCAGTTCTCTAAGAAGTGCGCCGCTCTGTCATATTCTTGACAATCGAAATAACTTTTTGCTAACAAATAAGATTCCTTCTCCTCTGCTATTATTCCATCGTCGTATCCACCGGCTGGCTCTTCTATATTAACTTTATGGTCCTTTAGAGCAAAATTAAGCTCCGCAAGCCATTTAGTCGTCTGCATTAGACCTCTTGCAGTGCACTCCCGTATACCAATTAAAATATCTTTTCTAACCTGATCTAGGTCTACTGGGATTTCACTTTGAGCATACATTGGTAGAGGCATATTTAATGTGAAAAGATACTATATTACAACAAATAAATAATAATCACAGTTCAGTCGGCAAACAATGTCAGTTTCACACACAAATTCTTCTGTCAGTTCAGTTGTCAGTTAAACAGACAATCAGTATTTGAGTGTCATAATTTAAAAAAAAAAAGTATTTGAGTGTTGTCACTTTAGTAATAAATTAATAATAATAGAATAAATTCACATGCCGCCGCTGTACAAACGGACGGTTACCCTTTTATTCATAGTTCACCTTTGGCGCACCTTTGCTAATTATATTCTTACTATTCAGAAATTGTATAGTACCTTTAGAGACTATCTGTAATAACGACCATGTATGAGACTCTTTGAAACACGGGAACCGAAATAAGTATTTTGTAATTAGTAATTACTATTATGTAAGAAAAACAACATTCGTAATTTGAGTAATTTCGTTCATTAAACTTTAATTCCATTAAATCTCTTCTTCTTCTTCTTTTTTATTAAATGGCGGTCCACACAGTGATTTCGCCAATGTCAAGTGAATAGAGTAAATCGGTAAACAGAATAAATCAAAAGTAAAATTTTTCAATCGGCCATCTATCAATATGACTAATAATTTACTTCCCATTAAATCTCATTGGTTATGTCACCAAACGTAGTGATTATATTCTCTTTGATGTCACCATTCCCCATGGAATAAGAACTACAGACATAGAAAAAGAGGAGCGATAAAATAAAAGGTAACATACAGATAGCTGATTTACATAGTCTTATTGGGATTCAGTGTGCCAAAAAGAGATAGTTGAGGCAGACTTTCACACTGTTATGTTACATATATAATCTTATAATCTACGACCATGGCGACCAGTTTACACGAGTTGGAGTACGGCTAGTTTTAGCAAGAACTCTCTCCTTTCCTCTCTCCTTCCTTCCAAGAACTTATTGTATATTCATATTGATATTTTCGACACGGGTATAGATCGACGCTTTCGTTTTAAGGCTCCTTCTATGCCTTTAGTTCTTATTATATGTCATTCCCTTAGTTATTAATACAATCTATCTTGCTTGTACCACACGATACCATCAATACCATATTATATTCCTCCCTTATCTGTGGAATTCGTTGCTAAACAGTGCCCGACCGACCCGACCGTCTTGCTAATACTTTTTTTAAAGATTGTCATTCAGGTCATTCTGTTCGTGTTGTGGACGTTGTGTTCTAGTCTTGCTTTCGAGTTTCATATAATAAAAGTGACTGTGCATTTGGTGTTAATTGTCGTAAAAGACGAATTCGGTAAATAACAGTATTATCATGGCTGAGGCAAACGTAGAACCTTCGACGAATGATGTAGAGAGCAATTATTCTACTCCTGCAAATGACCCTAAAAATATGCAGGAAGTAACACAATATGTAAGTTAAGAAGTACCGGTAAACCGGGGAATAGAAATACAGCCAAAAGCATATAAAAGCTAAAGAATATTCTACTAATTGCAAGACTGAGATTTGAACGTAATTTTCCAATAGACTAGTCAATTCAATATTCTTATTAGTAGCAAATTATTACTTATTTTAAATTGTATTTCTAATCACCCCGGTTTACGTATGGTATGATAATAATTTAATTTTAATTTTATGATAATATTTTATTACTTGAGATTAAATATAAATTCCATAACAACTATGTTTTGGCAAATCATATTTATAAACTAGTTGAGTAAGTTTTATTCTTTGTCAATAACATAACATATATATATTTAGTGGTGTTAGGACCTTATGCAGCCTGTGCCCGCTAGCTTCATCTTATCCTTTAACCTACCGCCAAGCAAGATGTGGGGATAAGACATGGTAAAATGACCTGCATAAAGGCATTCCATCTTAGTCCTCAGGGTTGGAAACGCATTTGCAGTTGCAAGATTGCAATATTAAGATGGTAGTTTTGAGAATAAGAATCTTTGGGTGACAAGACCACTTACCATCAGGTGGCCTGTGTGCTTGTAAACCTCCTCCAAGAGATTTTTTTTTTTATTACTATGCATGTAAATTTATGATATTAATTTCTGATTACAGGTCCAGTCGCTGTTGCAAAATATGCAAGATAAGTTTCAAAGCATGTCAGATCAGATCATCAACAGAATAGATGAAATGGGTACTCGGGTGGATGAACTTGAAAAGAATATTACAGACCTCATGACACAGGCGGGAGTCGAAAACGATAAATAGAAGCACTACACCATCCTGAAAATGTATTTACATGCCACTGTTCATGCTAGGTAGCTCACAATATCAACGATTGTAGCCATAGTTGTTGCACTACATTTCTAATTAAATTACACAATAATTATACCAGGAGCTTCTTTTACAGAAAAAAATAGAGATGGATTTGTCCAGTTATTGTTTTCTCTGTCCATTTGAGTGATCAAAACAGGTGTTCTTTTGTTGACTGAAATCAATTAAGTATGTGATTCGATGAAATAATTTATAATCTGGGTAGTTTTATTTCCGGTTTTGTAAAAGTTATGCAATATTACAAAATTTCACCCTAATAAAAGTTTGCAACTTCAAACAAACATGTTATCTCATAATGATAGGTTATGTAATACTAAGTTATTGTAACTAAGCTATACTAAAAACACCAATGAAAGCAATGTACCTATGAACTATGTAATAATTTTAAGAGGTTGCTTTTTGTAATATAGGTGTGCTAAGTTTGATGTTACACTTAAGTAATTACGAAATGTGTTAAATCAACATTTCTTTATATATTTAATTTGTAACCCTATTTCGTAAATTAAAGTTAGTTCAAAGGTTATGTTTGTGTTATTTTTGTTTGCTGTTGAGTGAGGAGGGTGCATATTGATTCACCCCTGTACCTGATACGAAAGGGTACAGCTGAAACAAAATCAATAAAGAGCCTCCCTATGCTGTGTTGGTGGGGAACAACAAGTTAGTCTCAATCAATCATGATCACAAGTTTAGCTATGTGCACAACGAAAAAAAAACTGTTTCTGTAGTCTCACAAACAATACTCTACAATATGGGTACCTTGTTTAACATTTGGGTTTTTGGTGAAACTATAGCACAGACCTCGATGTGATACATTAGATGTGATTTTCTCAAAGAGATAACTCTTATAGTCTTAATATGATAGCGGCCTGTTTAAAAAATATGGCTGTCTAAAAGATAAGCGCGTAGGTAGGTATACCGTATACCGATCATGATACAATATAATATAATATAACGGAATGTTGCGTAGCGTCTTACACGCCTGTGTCAACACTATTGTAAACAGTCCATTATTCCACTTAAAATAACCGATAATGGTATTATTTGCATATTCGGCATAGATATCTTATTACCCTGTCGCAATAACGTAATATTAGAGTGGTTTGAATCTAGTATATACATCAATAGTTTTGACAAGGTACCTACTACCATGTTCCGCTAGTTAATGAGTTCGACCGTAGGTACTTCAACAGTGTTTATTCGTGAATTCGGTAACCTCGTGCATAAATAACATAACTACCTATACCTACACGCAAAGTACCTAGTACCCATATAGTTTTATCTATTCAGGACTTGCTTAAACCATAATTTTCAACAAGAAAACAGTTAATAGGTGTAGTTGACGCAATAGGTATACCTAACCTACACCGATTTGACCGCTATGTCGCGAAGCTACTAAGACGAATCGGTGCAGATTATATTTCGCAGACTCGGTATGATTTATTTATATCCCTACAGAGGTAACTTATCGATCACTCATCCGACGACATTAATTTATAAGATCGTTCGAGCAGTTTATTCGCTACGATGGAATATACATTAAAGCCTTTCCTTATCCTTTTCGACTTTCTGTAGTCCGGTAGGTAGCGAGCTTGCGGTTTTGAACAAAGTGAGTACAGTGACAATCTACGCGCTAAATATTGAACCAGTTAAGACGAGATCATTGAATTCATTGAGTTACGTCGAGTATGTAGATGTGGCTTCACTTTACATGAACGCTCAGACAGGCAAAATTACTATGGTAGGTACCACCATTACTATGTGGTGGTTGTATTTAAATTATATATTATTATTTATTATATGTAGTATGTTAATATTTTTTATCGTATAGGTATTTGTACATTTATATATTCTTACTGTATTGTATTCGCAATGAGTGAATATTCCATAGACAAATTTCGTTGTGCGGTGGGCTGGTGGGCGTAAGAAGGTGGTGGTGGCGTGAGGGATCGATGGCACTCCGTAGTAGGGTAAACGAACTAACTTCACGGAGCCCCACTAGTAGTATTTTATCGGTTTTGTACTTCCATTCTTTAAAGAGAGTGATCAGATTAACTATCTATTCCATGATAATTAAATAGACTGTCCAATAGCTTTTCTTTACTTTTATAAGTCTAAAATGAGATGTAATCGCTTAAAAACATTATTAAGTACCCGAAGTTTCGAGCTATTGTTTATTTAGGTACTTACTAATAAAGTCTGGTAAAAATTGGATCTTGTTGACAATTTCCCTCCAAACAGTGCCCTTACATACCTAACTACTTCATAATGGATCACCTACTAGCCGTTTCCCGCGACTCGCGTCCGCGTAGAAGTCATTTATCGCTATTCCCTCAGGAACCGTCAATTTTTTCAAAATACCCTATGTCCTTCCCTAGGAATCAAAGTATCTCTATACCTAATTTGATCGAAAATAATCGAAATCATTTCAGCGGTTTATCCGTGAAAGCGTAACAAGGCAGAGTTACTTTCATATTTATAATATTATAGCATAGATAATAGGATAAGTAAAATGTAATTGTGTAATAGGTACTTATGTCCAAAATAAAACTAAAAGGTGTCTGATAATTCTTGCGTTTATTGACTTAACAAAATAATAGCTTAAATCGTACAAGAAGTAGACGAATAACTTATAGCCCGTGGCTGTGATCGCCCCTATTTACTTATTACAGTCTAACGTGATTCAGTTTCTTCCGCAGATGTAGTTCCTTCTTCAGAACCTTCAGATTCCTAGACAAAAAACAATATTCTTATTGGTACCTACTTCTAAGTATAAAATTAGAAAAGTGCTGTGTAAACCAGGGACCGGCCCGCTATCCCATTCAAGGGGTTTCGTATGGGTTTTATAAGGCTTTTACTTAGAAAAGCCATTCGATATGCTTTTTAAAGGGCTATTTACAAGTGTTATCTGTGCTTTAGCTGTTAAGGTTTCCCTTATTGAATTCCCCTAGTGAATGGTTAGTAACCTGGTCATATATTTCGTTCCAATAGGTTATTGTTTTAGTGGGGTATTGTATTGAGAGGGTAGTCTTTCAGTCTTTTATCGGTGAATGGGTGGGCGGGGTCCCTGGTTTAAACTAACTCAAAATAGTCTGTTAAAGGGTCCGAAATTTCAGACAGTCACTAATGCTATCAAGGTTTAATATGAAGTTTGTTATGGTACAAATAATCTGATGAATGAATTGACTTTCTACGTAGCATATTATAAAGCCTCACCGTAGTATCTTCTTGCCTCGAGTCCATGAGCGCGGCGAGCGAGGCGGCCCGCGGCAGCGTGGAGCTCCCGTGTTTTTCAGGAGTTCGCAATTTCCTCGAGTTCTGCTATAACATAAAGAGAAATATGAACACTTCGTTTTTTAAGACTAAAATAGCTATCGCTACGTTAGCAACACGATAAAAATAGGGGTAAAGATAATGTTGAGTGAAATAGAGTCCCCCGTTGCCTGGCTCCGATCGGTTAGGCTATGGATTCGTATTGTTGAGACACTATCCTATCTCAAAAAGCCAAAGACACATTTCGACGTTATTGTATGCTGACTGATGCTTGCATCATGACTCATGAGAGGTTATAGAGTTCGATCGTGGTATCACATTAAAGTTCGTTTCGTACAGTCAGCAAAACGTATTCGTGTACCTAGCTTATTTTGTTAAATGTACCATACATACACACAACATACAATAAAATAATATAATCAAATAATTTAATACGCCTGCTGGGCGCCTGGCTTTTCTCACTACGTAATTACGCAATAGGCTCCAGGCCGTATAAAGTGTACGCTTCAGTCAAACAGAACTCTAAATTGCTGCTTAGTAGTTGTGTGCAGGTTTCCTCACAGTGTTTTTCTTTACGGGAAATCACATATGGTATCGGTGCGACTGGGTAACGAGAACACGACCTTTTGCTTTCTACTTCATCTGTTTTACACTCTGAATAAGGGATCGTTACCGGTATGCTGACTACCGGTTTCAAATGAGGTATAACCGGTTATAATTGCATTTCGCTATTTATATCGCTAAAGCGCTGATTAGCGGTATAATTAATACCGGTATTCAAGTACATTATCTGTTTAGCCAATTGAGAACAATACCTCTTTTTGATACTTTGCCCCTAAAAACCATAACCAGTAAACCTGTGAGTCAATATACTCTTTTTTTTTTGTTTTCGGTGTTATTACACAAATCTCAGACACGCCTTAGACAAGGCTGAAATTACAATTAATTACAGTCTAATTTACATTTTACCTACTTATTAGGTGCAATGAATGAGGCGAAATGAAGCGGTATTGAATAAAGGCATTTAATACTGTAAATAGTGTATACATAGCAATACAAAGAAAAGCGGAATGACAATACTAACTCTAATAAAATGCCTATATTCGAATATAGGCATTTTTTAGCGGTGACTATTTGTCAATTTAAAAACAGGCATTTAATAAAACCGGTTACAAAATCCCTGCTCTGAATGTATAAATTGACGATTTGATCGATTAGCGGACGAAAGGAAGAGTGCGTAAACACGCGATCCTTACTCTACTAAGTAGCATGGTTAGCTCATTGCACGCATCATATCATCGGTGTAACTGCAATACCGCGTAACTAACAAATTGAATAAGTTGCAAAATACACCTTAACAGGTAAGTATGCAAGATACACTTTGCAACTTATTGAATTGGTTAGTTACGCGGTGTTGCACTTTCACCGACGATATCATACTCTTATTATTACCTCTTCTACCTATAACATTACATTATTTGCTAAGTTTCAGTTTCACTACACAATTAAGTATCCGGTCTTAGATATATCTATACCTAACACTTTTTTTTAATTTGTATCTAAAGGGAGGACACATTTTGTTTTCCATCGACCCAAGCTAACTACAGTCTACCTCTACCAACTTCCACGAACCGATAAAAGATTCACGCGTTATCTACACACACATACATAACATCACGCTTTCATTCCCTGAGTGGGGTAGGCAGAGCTACAGAAATACCGACAACTCTAAAAAGACTCTAACCTTACGGTCGAACCCTATATTCAAACCGCGGATGGATAAGGCTTACTTCGGGTTGAAATTTGGCATTTGCCCATACAAAATGTGTCAAATTTTAATCAGAAGAAAGGCTATCTGTCCGCGGTTTGAATATAGGGTTCGGCCGTAAGGTCACCTCTTTCGACATCCACGCGAACACGCGTTATGTAAAGTCTAAAATTTCACCCCAAACGGAAAAATAGGTTTTCATTTTATTACAATAACGGACATCATGTTACTCTTACCCTTCCTTAGTGTTACGTTGAAACAGGGCTCGGATACCGCTTAAATTTTCAAACTGTTATTATGTGCTTGACGCAAAACCTTTTCATTTCGGTTCAGTTCGCATAAACCGGTTGTTGGAGGAACCTTTACATATTTTTTTTTTAGAATAAACCGGTTTAAAAAATACCGGTTGATCCAGACGCACTTCACCTCTGATAACAGACCAATAGTATGGAAACTGAGCGTGTCAATTTTTATATGCCTACTATGACGTCACATAAGCAATTTAGTGATGCCCAATACTACCGTCGCGTTTAATTAACCGATTCAAAGGCGCCGCCACCTGGATTAAACCGGTTTATTAAGGTTATAAATAAACCGGTATATTTTAAACCGGTTCTTAGCCCTGCGTTGAAAGTTGTGTGTGTGGGGCTACGCACCGCGGGATCATCCAGCTCGCGAGCCGGCGAGGGCTGCAATAGCGATGCCAGCGACGAAGAGCGCGCCGAGATGCCCGTGCTGACCTGTTTCTCCGGCGAACGCAGCTTTCGCCTAAAGTTCTAAAACACGCACACGCATTTGGAGATTGAAGAATAAACTGTCCACTGCAAGAAGACTCCGATAAACTAGCAATTGTTAAACTACTATGTAGTATTTATAAAAATAAAGAGAAAATTATCACCTAGGCTACAAAAACCCCGCTTTGTTGTCTGATTGCAAGATGATACAAGCATATACTCAGGGTACTCAGTTACACTTAGTTGCACTCAGGTTGTGGGTGCAAGGTCACAGTGAAGTGTTTTACTGGGCGTGTGATACACAATCCAATTCTGCGCCGTGTCCTCTCAGTTCGTCACTAGTATTTCAAGTGTTTTCAATATGTGATAGTTGCATAAAAACGATTTGAGCATTTTTAGTTGCAACCTACGTAAAGGTAGTGTCATAACATAATGGGTATTCATAACGAGATAAAACTGCATCAAGTGCCCTTATCTAATTAGATTAATTGGTGCTGTAAATGGACTTTAGTATTTACCGTAGGTTCCGCGCCTTCCGTTAGACCTGTTATAACCTTCACGGAAAACAAAGTGGCATTAAAATGTATCGTCCATCATTTAATTTTTTTAAAACGAGCATGATAAGAATAACTTATTTGCGCAAGTAAGTAAGATTAACTGTCTTGCGATGCAGCCTGCTTTGCAAAGAAAATCCTCACTTAGTTGTGCGTCGTTATGGTCGTGCTCGAAAGTGATAAAACTAACATACGGAGCTACATATTTTGCAAGCCGTCGACTGAAAGATTCCGTCTCTGTTCCGCTCCTGCAGTCGAAAAGGATGGAAGTGCTGTGTAGTCTATTCCATAGCCCCTTACCTCGAGATCAGCCTTGTCGTTGATGTCGGCAACCTGCCGGTGCGCGGCGCTGAGCAGCTCCAGCGCGCGCGCGTGGAACCCCATCTCCACCAGCAGGAAGTCCCCCAGCAGCCCCTTAAGCTGCTGCAGCTTGCGTCGCTCGAAGAACTCCGTCTGCTCGCTCAGCCCCTTGGCAGTGCGCGACATTTCCGCTGAAGCTTTTAGCAATTCAGATTCCGCGTATGTCTACAACCAGAAGAGTTCTGTTTGGGACTTGGGACCAAAATAAATAGTAATGGGATTGACAGTAGTAGGTTCGGATTTATTGTATTACACAAACCACAAAATTAAAATTCCCTACATGCACGAAAATCCAAAAATAATAACTTTGTGTCCTTTGGTAATGATAGCTCTTATTTACTTGACAGTAATAATGGCAGCCGAGTTAAAAACAGAGAAGTAGAATAAGGCCCGTACTGTTAATCGGTGAATATTGAGTGATCGATATGCTTTATAATATCAAAGTATATCGATCGTATAGTCTCTAAGCAGGTCAAATTGTTTCCCTTCACCATAAACCATGGTACTAAATTATCAAATTCACGTTTCCAACCTCGTGCGTGCCGCCCAATGCACATTACATTATACAAAGTAGCACATAGCACAAACGCCAAGACTAAAAAAATAATTGAAAACATAAAAATGTTTTGGCTTATAGGTAGACTGCACACTGGGCGTTTAGCTAATCTCACGTTTTTCTTCTTGGGCGGCACGAGGTTAAATTTATCAACCGAGATTCTTAGCCCTCTGTTCAAGAGACGCACGCCAGGATTTCAGCATAGCGACAAGTGACTGGCATAAGGTGAAGGGATTCGAAGGTGGGTATTTACTTAAAATCATGTCTATATCTTTTAACTTTTACCTTGAATTTATATTTTATAAATTATGCTGACCCATCTGCACTCTGTGGGTTAATGATACGCAAAAGCCGTACAACGAGTTGCGTGTTCAGTACAACAACGCGCCTCACTTCAGGCCCGCCTCCGCGCCAGGCCACACCGCATCATGTCCCCTATTTGCCAATACCGACAATGACGGATGACAGGTGACATTTCGGTGCACATGGCAGCTTATATGAAACTCTGTGATGCATCAGCGTCTTAACTATGCAAAGTAGGAATACTGAATTGTCACCTGTCACGTGTCATTGTCGATATGGTGAAATAGGACACGTTGTCTAACCGCTGGAACAACCCTGTGTGCTCGATGGGAGCAATGCACGCACATACTCCATTTTTTTGTTATATAATTTTATGCAGTTTTAATACGGGTTAAATTATAAGGTTTTATAACAACTTTGTTTGTTTTTTTATTTTTATTATAACTACATAGTATAAAAAGTCGGTTCCCGCTCTCTGTCCCTATGTGTGCTTAGATGTTATATATATATAAATCTTCATCTTGAATCACTATCTATTTAAAAAAAAACGCATCAAAATTCGTTGCATAGTAATATATATATACATATATATAGCGAGGGCGGGTCGCTAGTTATAACTATTTATAAAATATAATGCATAATCAAGAATACTAACGAATCAGTGATCTCTTTGGTTACGTATTTTTAGTAGCTGGGATATTTTTGCTTCTGTCATTAATGAATATTTTCATCGCAGCAGTTCTTTCATAACGCATGGTACCTAAGTACAATCTTTACTCGGCGTTACTAAGCATTGCGTGGACGTAAAACATTAGATCGAACCCCGATATCCAGTCAAGCAAGTAAAATAGGTAGTTTAGGACTACCTAGGTACTTAGGTTTAATTTGTGTAAGATTATCCCCTGAAACTAATTTATTACACTCGTAGATTATGTTTACTCAAACATTATCTATTTTGTTATTATTCTAAATATTTTAGCATTATTTTGTCGGTGCCTTTCGATTATTACCTATTTGTGTTGCAAGCCAAATCATTTCTCCATCCTTAAGAATCATGACGCTTGACGGCAATATACATAAATACCTATTTCACTGAATTAAAACAATGTTAAGTATGACTTGTACTTACCTGAAAAAATATTTTTGCGATGCTATTATACTAAAGTGAATGGACCCCTCGTACGATAAAAAGAAGCAAGTTCCAGGAGGGCGAATTTTGAAGCTCACCGACGAAAAATGACTAACTTGAAAATCAATTATTGCAGCGATTTAATCTACGAGGGGGTCCACCTTTTGAATTTGACATCATAAAGCCTTTATCATATCAAATCCAAAAGGTAGGCCCACTGGTAATTAAAATCGTTCGTTCGTTAATTAATAAATAATACTATGCAATAAATTAAATGACAACTGCACGGAACCACAAGACAGCTAGCGCCAGCTACTAGTCAGTAGGGAAACCAGCTTCGGTTTATTATTTGCCGATAGATGGTGGTAGTTGTTCGTTAGACAACAACCCTGCCTGCTTTTTAATGCCTCATACATTTTATTGTCTTAGGTACATTGTTTATTTTTAGAATCATTATGACGGTAATTTTGCACACATATTCGAATTTAACCACACACTAAGCAATTAATATAAAAAAAACTACACGGATTCCTGAGACAGCTAGCGCTATCTACTATCGAGTAGGGAAACAAACATCGTTTCAAAATTTACCGATAGATGGCAGCAGCTGTTGCTTAAATATCAAGATTGCAGCGTTCTTTTTTAATTCTCGTGCATAAGCGCAATACGTACTTGTTTTCTTATCAGAATCATATGACGGTTATATTGCACACGTATACGACTTAAACCATTAGGTAAACTTAAGGTTATATGATATAGATAATATAGATAAATTAATAGTGACTAGGTGGTTTTTTTGTTTGTTTGTTTTCAGATGGATGCTGCCTTCCCCTTTATCACTGAAAAATAAAGGATTAGACAAAGACGTTTTTTTAAATGTATCCCTTTGTGAGATAATAATAATATACACTTAGCAATTAAAATAAGGAAACTGCACGGATCCGTGAGACAGCCAGCGCCATCTTCTGGCGAGTAGGAAAACCAACTTCGTTACAAAATTTATCCATAGATGGCAGCAGTTTTCGTTAGATGAGGCTGATGCCAAATTATTCATTCCACAAAAGCATAATCTATTCTCTGTTTTCTTAAATTAATGAATGAACACTATTTTGCTCACATTTTGGCCTTAAATGAAGATTTTTTTTATAACAAAATTTGTATTTAAGCATGCACAATAACTCACAGAACAGCATAAACAGAATACGTACTACTTGTTGTCTATTAAACGGCTGTCTCTCCCGGGTCTTGTCCAGAACCTTCTTTCTGGCCAACTCTTTCTCTCGGACATTCATGGTGTGCTTGACTTCTTCCCTCGCATGCTTGCATATCGCCTCATATTGGCACAGCTCGCCTATGACCTAATTAACAATTAATGATGACTGGCTATTCATCAATAAAGCTGCTAATAAGGGCATTGCATGGCACTAATGGAGTCTTTTACAAGCATACGCTATCCCTCAGTTCATCTGATTGCCCTAACATTGTTATCTTTTAAACTGCAAGAGCTAGCTATTGTAGAAAGTATTTTTTTTATAGATTATGTGTTTTAATGCCCAATTTCCTAACAAAAGATAATAAATCAAAAAGTTAAATAGTAAGGATGGTTGATGGTAAGTCAATTAATTTTCAACTTTTTAATAATGAAGCGTCAAATTTGGTGTGATTATAGTGCTGACACTATACAAAAAAAATGAGTATTAAAAATCATCCAAGTTAGATTTGGGTGGTACAGAACTACAGAACCTTGGAACTACAGAACTATGGAACATGCTCGAGTCCAACTTGTACCTACTTGGCCGGTTCTTTAAACTTTGAGATTAGAAATATATAACATATGTTTTATGTTCATACAAGAAGAGTTGTGAGTACCTTGCCTGCCATTTTAGGAATAAATAGCAAATTGGGTGAAATAAAAGAGAGAAGAGGAAGATAGATTGGGCCTCCAGCACTCTTGAAATCTTTCCCTTATTATGGTTCTATCCTAATATTATAGGCCGAAGAAATTACCCTATTACCTTGGCTTCTAATCGTTGAACTTCGCAATTTCGGTACTCTTCAACGGCAGTTAGTGTAATAGACAAGTTCTCTAGACCTGCGCTCAAGGATTTGTTGACTATTTCATTGTTGGCGTAATCTTTTAGGACCTTTGCAAGCTCGTCGCCTTGATCACGAAGCCTGAAAAACAACACCTGTGATAATAATATGAAATCTATCTATTTAGGCTCACTTAAATGGACTCAGTGTAAAAAGCGGATCGAAATTGAAGAAGAATCAAAGTTCAATATGTACCTGGCTGTCTTACGGGCATAATCACCAAATGCGACACATAATTCACCAAAATTTTTTTCGACATTTGTTATTCGGTCTTGGATGAACTTGGCTTGTTGTTCATAGCTCAATGAATGAGAATTATCACCTCTAAACATTACTAACTAATTGTATATACTATAGGTATCTGTATATGCTTTGACTTTAACGATTTGAATACCTTATTATTATCAATTATCAGATTTATCAGTTATCACAATGTTTACCTCCTTTTTGATGTTTGACAATAAAATACTGTTTGGTTGGGGTTCGTTGCCATAGAAACATAGTTTTAAGTTTGGCTAGCGTAGCATGTTTAATCTGTGGTTTAATCATGGAAGTTGGTTGGTAAGTAATTTTTTTATTTCTCTTTTTTATTGTTGAGCTTTGTTCAACCTTGAACATGTCAGCTCTAGCTGGGAAGTAAGTAACAAGTACTTATTACTTCCATGGTGTTTACTTCCATGTGTCCAGCCGAAAACTTTGTAAAATGGGGTTAGGAATAGATTTGCCAAACTAATAGAACGAGTTGGTAAATAAGTGTCTCAAAGACTTCTGTCATATGTCAAAGTTTGACAGTGGTTTAGTTTAGTATAGTATGGTTTATTCGATTCTTCATTTCATTTCCTTGTTTTCGATAAGATAAACAAAACAGAAAAATGAACGAAGAAATAGATGAATTTGAAATTTATCATCAAGATTTCACAACTGCGTCCGAATGGGAAGTCTTTATTGCTAGAATAGAAGAGATAATCAACGAGTGGGGTCTGTCGAAATCTAAATTATCTCTTGATGTGGAATATGGTTCCAAATGGATTAGTAAAAGTGAACAAATAAGATTTCACAACGTAAACTTTAAACTTTCATTTCACTCATTGGAACCCTTAGACAGTAAAAGTGAAGAAAGTGATAGTAAGGTTTTACTAAAAGATATACAGGATGGCATCTGGGCGGCTACTGGCCACTTCATTGAAGACCTGGATGAAGGTCCTTTTCCCGTTTCATCTTGGTATGGTTTGAGGCATTACTTGATGCTTTGTCCGAGTGAGCCTCTTGTAGACGGGAGCTTCATTAAGTTGATTTTAAGTTCTATGAACATTGCTTTTGGCAATGTGGACTGTGGAACTCCTTTTTTTGTACAAGTTAGAGAGTATTGGCAGGAATGTTTCCTGGGCTTTTATGAGGACAGTGAATATAAGATTAGCTTTGATACCATACATTTGAAGCGCCTCTCCAACCAGTGCTCTCACCTTAGTGGCCTAGTCAGTCTGTTCAAATCCAAGATAGCATCACCTGTTCCCCTTGGTGCTGTCATTGTGTCAGCTAAGTTTTCATATGAATTGAGAGATGTTGAAGCATTTGCATGGAGTCATGCCACTCACTTAAATGAGTTCCTATCAATAGATGGTTTCAAATTTGAAAACCTAATGCTATTACCATACGGTTCAGAGAAAAATCCAATATCCAGTGTCTTACTTAATGCTATTTGGCCAAGATTCCTGGAGAGCTCCATAGTTGATTGTTCTACATTTTCTGATATTGATCCAATAATGGCTCCCGTATGGACCATAACCTTAGAGTTTTGCGATGATTTAAAGTGCCAACTTGCTAACACTGTTGACAAAGTTATGAATCTTTTGGACAAAAATAACTTGTTAATGGATTCCCTGGGCTTGAGTCGGAGCCTGGGGCTTGAGAATCCTCTGCACAAGATCACCGAGGCTCCTATAACTATATCTAAACTGGTCAAAGCAGCAATCGGACAAGGCACTAACATTCAGGAGTTCACGGGGCCCATATTTGATGACTTGTTGATGGAAATACTGTACTATTTCTTTCCTGATGCTGTTGATGATGATACCTTTAACTACCCAGAAAATTTAGAAGTAGAGTTTAAGGTGGGTGGATTTGATTGGTAGTTAACACTGACAAATAATCATTATGATCATTATAAAATTGCCCAATTTACTAGTTGTCCACATCTAAAATTAACATTTTCTAATGACAGTAAAAATGTTACTGATGTAACTAGACTGAACATCAATGAAGCGAAATATAGCATGTGTCTGTTGATTTCCCTACCCTATGCAATAATATTTGAAGTAACCTGATAGCTAAAGCTGATACATTACTATGTATTCCTTGTATATTTACTAATATACAAGGAATGAGTGTTCAATTTGTCCATAAACTGCTACTAACTGTGTAAATAAATATGGAGTAATACTTAGTCTATATAGCTACACAACTGGTCAAAGTAGTTAACTAAATGGAAACAGAGAAATCATGAGACTTGGGCCTGTTGTTTGATCAGTAGTTACTAACTAATTGTTTAAAATCGTATGTAATTGTTAAATCTCAAGGTAAAATTTACGATGATTTTTTCGAATTTTAACCATTTCTTCAGTTAACTACTGATCAAACAACTCAGCCTTAGTATTCTAACCAACCTTTTTTAGTATCTGTGGACTGACAAATAAAGCTAACATGATGAGTGCTTACCTACTTGGAGAGTATAAATTGTTGTTAATGTTGCAGGGCGATGGGGCAGAAAGCAGGCTGTGCGGGTACGTGAAGACGAGCCCGGCGGGCGGGCTAGTGTGGCGCTTGTCGGTGGTGGCGGCGCGCTTGCTGGACGCGGGTGGGGTGCTCTACCTGGCGCACCTCTGGTATGAGTTCACGCAAGAGCTGCAGTACCGCTGGGAGCGACGCATCAGTGTGCCAGGGTGAGTCCACATCACCATTTATTTTTTGAGATATTTCAGCCGCACTAACAGGAATTAAGGCAAATCCATAGATCTTCCTACATGATGTTATGTTTGTCACCTGGGGCCGAAGTCCATTGAGGTAGAGTTGGAAGATGCATATGACAATTAACTCGGGAAACTTTGATAGCGCGATTAGATTTAGTCTCTTTGTATGTGCTGTCTTCTACTCGTCACAAGATGTCGCTAGTGTCAAAAAACAGTAAAATAACAAACGGCCGTATTCGTAATTTAAAACACTTCATTGTATTCACTAGCAAGGCATATGAAACATTAAAACATGAAAATACGGGAAATACTGTAGGTGCACATGTGGATCATCCTGTTTTTGGCGCACGTACTTTCATAATAAAGTGAAGACTTTTCTTTTCGGCTTCACGCAGTCGGGTAATAGAGTGGAAAGCATTGTCGTGACATTACGTTGGCCACCAGTATTTAAAAACCCACCTTAACTTTAATACTTAACCTTCGAGATCAGCGTTAGACTTATTAGAGTTTATAATATATTCAGCATTTTGAATGCCGTCCATCTGACTTTTTTTTGTGGGATTGAAGCAAAGAGGTAAAATAAAAAGTTGTTTAAGAATATTTCGTAACAGTTTAATTATAAACAATAAAATCACTGAACAATCCTTTATTATTATTAAGTATATGTACAAATAATATTATAATTGTTTTAACATTTAGCACCATTAGGATTTTGCTGCTCTATAGATTACCTACCTATTGCATATTTGGTTATCAGTGGAGTAAACAGAGTAAAAATATTATGTACTGCCTTACTTATCTAATATGTACAACTTACAACACGTGGTATTGTTTTACTTAACTTACATCTAATTACGTAAATGAGTTACTATTTATAATTTCAAAATGTAAAATAAGAATGAAAAATATATTATATTCCTGCTCCATCATTGTGCTGATATATAATTTTGTATCTTTGTTTAATGGGGAAGAGGTTCATGACTAGTTATCAAATAACCAAATATAATGATTTAATTTATGCACTTTTATGTACCTATCACCAGAAGTAGCTTTAAATTTAGGTATTTATTTACTAAAATAGTTAGTTCCTATTATACTCTTATATTCTCTCTCACGCATACATTATATGCAAGTCACTACAGTGGTAACAAACCAAAGAGCTCATGTCGAGCTAGGATCATGGTCTGTGTTTGAGGTTAGCAGCCTTCTCGAGGCTGTCCCACGGAGGGCTGTCGCTGGCGCCGGAGTCTGGGGCGCGGCCGGCGGCGCGGGCGCGGCGCTCACGCGCGGACCACGAGGTGCAGCCCGCGCCGCGAGCGCGCCACGGCGAGCAGCGCGCGCGAGGCCTCGCCCCTTCCTGCGCTCGCTATAACGGCACTAAACCCCCCCGGGTAGTCGGGTTCCGAGCCATGTAGATATCCATGTCGTGATCGGTCCAGTTGTCGGAAGTGTCGCAGTAGCCAAGTCCGAGTGACCCCACGCTGTACCGGCTGGCGGGCCGGGAGCGCGACCGCGGCCGCCGGCGTGAGCCCGCCGTGCCGCCCGTCGCGCCGCCCGCTGCGCCGCTCAACGAGAGCCTGGACGCTCTCTCTGAAGCCGCTCCCAGGGACTGACGTGACTGACGCAGGTCTGAAATTGATAATTGTATATTACATATTACTCTTGCGTCAATGATAGCCGGGCCGTGGAGGAAGAAATAGGAAGCATTTAGGATTCAGGTCAGGCGGTGCGGCACTTACCGGTTCTTGATCCCAGTAGGCTGCCGGGGTAGCCACCGGACATTCCGTAGCGGCCGGAGTGCGAATAGCTATGTTGCGACTGTCCGTCGGCGAGGGAACGCGCGCGGCCCGGTCGGCCTGGCAAAGGATCGGGGGGAGCCGGTTCGGTATAGGTTCGTGCTCGCGGGATCGAACGTGCGCTGTAAGCCGACACTTGATCCCACTCACGCTGCTTGCCGAACGCGCCGAGGGTGGCGAGCGAGGACAGCGGGCCGCCGGGGCTGGGCGTGCCGAGCCCGCCGCAGCAGGCGCCGGGCAGCTTGTCGGGCGGCGCGTGCAGGCGGTGCACGGTGCGCGCGCGTCGCCGCGATGCCGCCGCGAACACCAGCACGGCCACTACAATGGTGCCGCAGATGGCGGCGCTGGCGGCGATCGTGATCTTGTCCATGTTGGACGCGGCCGCCGACACCGTGCGCACCTCGCGGCACTGCGCGTACGGCACCGACTCGGGGCTCACGTGCACCTCCTCCAGGGAGATCACGCAGACCACGATACATTCCTGAAAGCGAACGAAACATACTTTTACTTTAACGAGGTCACCTCGCGAAAGCCAATATATTTTATTTACTACGTTTGAGATTATGTATACGATTGCGAAGCGCTCACCTGAGACGGAACATTTTTGATTTTAAATTCTCTCTCGCTGGCTTCTAGGGGTGGGCCTTGCTTGAAACTTTTGTCGCCGAAGAGTCTGTACACTACGCGGAATCCGAGTATATTCGCCACGTCGGAATCCCATTGTATGATCACGGAGTTGTCTTGCCTGTAGGCATTTTTAACAATGACCTCGTTCGAGTCGTCCACTTTTGGTTTCTGTTGGGGAAAGTTCATAATGAGCGGTGGGCGCTGATGAGGGGCGTGGCGCCAGGTGGGCGCCGCGGGGCGCACGGCGGGCGTGCGGCTCGGCCGGACGCTGCTCGTGGTCGTGACCGGCCTCGTCACCCTCGTCGTCATCTCGCTGCTCGTGGTCGGCGGACTAGTCGCTTCCGTCGTTGTGCTGGTGCTGGTTGTTGTGGATGTGCTTCGCACTGTAGTCGTTGTTTGACTTATTTTCCAATCATTTAACTCCCTTTTTAATGTGGTCGGTGGTTCTGGCGCAGCTGTTGTTTCGTACTCACAGACCAGCTCATTGGGTTGGAAGCTGTAAAATCCTCGCTCACGGAATTGCGGTGGATTTCCACAAAACTGAGGATTTCTCTCCCGGGAGGTAACTTGCAGCTCTCCGTCCTGAATCCATTCTATAATCCATCGAAGACGACAGTCGCAGTTAAGAAAACGCCCCCCTATACTTAGGCCACGCAGAGTATTATTTAAATGTGCGAGAGCCTCTGCGGGAACAGTAGGCAACGGATTTCCATCGAGCGCTAAAAGAGTGATCGACGGATTATTCACAAAGGCGTTAGCAGGTAATTTGTTCAACAGATTAAACCCAATATCAAGAACTCTCAACTCTGTTAATGTTCCAATTGCTGAAGAAGGAAATTCTGGCAACAGATTGTTAAGAAGACTAAGGGAACTTAGCGTAGTTTTAATTCCAGCGAAGGCGTCCTCCTTCAGGGATACTATAAGATTTCTTTCTAAATTAAGAGCCGTTAGAGAGTCTAATCCATCAAAAGTAAGTTTGCCCTCAGACCCCGGTAATTCTCTAATACCGTTCTGGGATAGGTCGAGAAAAGCTAAGCTGCGTAATCCTCTGATGCACTCTGGAACAGCTTTTTGTTTAGTTCCTTTAAGATTTAGGTTCTTGAGTGAACTTTCTAATCCGGTCAGAGCATGTGGCGCTAGCGTCACGTTGTTGTCGGATATTTTCAGTGTTGTCAGTTTACGAAGTGTGATAAAGGCATGGTTTTCTATATTCGTGATACGGTTCTTAGATATATCGAGTAGAGACAGATTTGTTAATATTTTGAAAGCTTTTACTGGAACTTCGGATAGTTCATTGTCTTGTAAGTTTAAATTTTTCAAATGAGGACCTTGTCCACGGAAAGCATCGTCATCAATTCTGTTAATCTTGCATCCCGAAATTTGAACATTATGTATCTTGAGATTGGTGAATATACCGTCCGCTAACGTAGGAATCGTTGAATTGTTTATGTATAACAAGTCAATTGGGACGTTTCTAGCACTCAAATTTAATGCTTTTAACAGCATGGAGAAGTCTACCTGAAATAATAAATTTTACTAGCATTAGATACAGTGGGTACCTACATTAAAATGCTGAATCATTTATGAGATAATTAATATTGGTACCTGATCACATTGTACTGACAAGTCCCGGGCGAGGTTGAGTGCGCACACGCAGGCGGCCTGCAGCGCGGGCACGGGCTCCCAGGGGCACGCGCCGCGCGCCGCCGGCAGCGCCGCCGCCACCACTAGCCACAACCACGGCTGGATCCGGACGAGGGAATTCAATCCCTGGAAAAAACAAAGCATTTTCTAAATACACATAACTCATTTTAAAAAAAAATAGTCGCTGGTGGCAGTTTGTTGTTTTGATCAACTCTTACAGTATAATAGTACCTACATTGTTGCCGAGGGTAGAAATAACGCTATTTGTGGACGAGTCTCTAGTGTATGAGTCTAAAGTATATATTGCACTTTGCCGAAACAGATATAGTGCTTTTCTCACCTACAGCGAGATAGTAAAACAATTTTTCTTTTCCGAATAGTTTTCTCACCCCAAACCAGACCAACAATGTTCATACTTCTGACCAGTGTTGAGAAAATGTTATTTTCTACCTCAGCTGATATGTAATTAGAAAAGCGCCAGAAGTGAAGATTTCACGAGTACGTGTACTCTTGTGAAGTGCTGTGTAAGTAGTTTAATTGGACAGGCAGAGTCGTGGAATCTGCCGGAGCGGTGACATTTTCTCCGCACGAGTGTCTGTTTTTAGCTCGCTGGCGTCTCGTCCTCACCTCGCATCACATGTTTAATTATTTGTAAAAGCGTCTCGCCTCGCTCCTCACTTTCAGTTTCTTGGTGCATATCTAAATTTGCTTTAATATTATATAATTTATGAAGTAACTAAACGTTCGAGTCTACAAACATAATAGGTATCATACATTCAAATAAGCATGTACAAAACAGATAACCAATTAGAAATCATACAGTAAAATTCTGTGGTAAAGATAAACGTCACCCGATTATTGCTAGTTGCAAAGTTAAATCGCTAATAGAGCTGAATTGTGCGTTTCTCCTAATAAATGCTTGTCTGTGTAAGAAGCCATAAATGCGGTGCACGTTACGAGCCGCAATCAAGCGGTGCATAGACCGTTGAGGGAGAAGCGCAGCGTGGCGGCCACGGGCTAATAGCCCGGAAAACGCGGGCTTTCCCTGCGCCGCGCCGCACGTGCCACCTACCGATAAACGGGAGAAAACCCCTCTTTATAAGTTTATAAATAGTTTAAATGTGCGCCTTTAAACTCCTAATTATGATACAAACCATGGTTCTTTAACAGGTTCTCCATCCCATGAAGTACAAGTGCTTCATGGGTGGTCTTATTGATACGTCCATGTATGTCCGTCAACACTTATGTTACTCTTTACGGTTTAATTTTGTCTCACAATGATGTAATTTAATTGATTAATATGCAAAAAGTATAAGTAACAGTTTTAAGTGCCCGCTTTTAGTCATATTTCAAAGGTGAATAGGAAAGAAAGGGATATATTACCCAGCTCTCAATAGCGTTGCCTCACGAATTACAGAAACGCGTTTGATAGCTAACTATAGTCACCCAAATGATTTCAATTGCGCTCATCCCAAAAGTTTCGTGTGTGCGTACGTTAAACTTACGTCTGCCAGTCCAGGGCAAACATTGACGGATGTCCAGAAATAATTGACTGTTGTTTGTGGGCAAACAGTCGTATCTGGTTACAACACGGGATCACAATCAATACGCGGTTGGTCACCCTCGAAGAAATTAACTTTTTATGTCTCTGCTCTGGCATGACATGACTTGTTAAGTAACTCAGAAGTGCGTGTCTTTTGACTTATATTTATATTCTATTTATTTATATCCATTGTAATATAATAAATCTGAAGTAGCTTTGTCTACCTATTTGTTACGCTTTCACGGCAGTTCGAAAATAGCTAAGGATATAGCTTGACCCCTGACGAAGGACACGGGGTACTTTTTATAAACAACTTCTACGTGGACGGAGTCGCGGGCAACAGCCAGTAAATTTATATATATACGCAAGTCACGAAATGCGTATGGTTCTAAGGGGCTCTGGAATAATTTATTTCGTTAAATATTGAAGAAGGAAATATATTTCTCGTTGATAGTTGTAGTTTACGAGCGGGGTCGCGATACACTGGCCCATTTGCATGACTTAAGAACATACGATTTCGCCTTTAACGGTATCCGTCGCGCGAGTCTACGTCGTTCATTCACTTTCGCGTCTTGTTACTTTAGAACGTTTATTTGAAAAGCCAATGAACTTGAAATCTTGTTCCGCAATTGAGCAAAATTATAATTAGTTTAGGTTGTTTTGTGGTCTGAAACAACAAATTAACGGTTCAAACGGATCTCGTCTTTATCTTCAATATTTTGCAAGTTTTGGTCTGCGGTTAGGGTTAAAGGTAATATTATTAACATAAATTAAATTTTCGTAATCATCATTTGTTTCAAAGGAAAAGCGCACTAAATAGGATTTAATGATAAAATAAATTTAGTTTTGTTTAACTAGGAAAAAGAACACACAGTCGAACATAGAACCTCCTTATTTTATGAAGTCTGATAAAAATATTGATACATAATCGTTTATTTTAGTCAAGAGTCATAAAAAGTGGTTGTAATGGATGGTTTATTGACATAAATGTTGAAATTTTCGGAGTATTAGAATACACTTGTATAGTGTAAGAACAAAATATCTATTACTCAGAAGATTTGACATAGTATTACATACCGAGCTCACGTACGACTGTTCCACATGTGCATTTAATCATAAAAAAACAAGAGATAATCGAATTAAATGCAGCTTGTCATTACCCTAACAGTTGTATGTATAAATATTGATGATTGTTTTGTATGGGTATGGGTAAGAAAGTTTAGCCAACGTTCCCTGAAGACATAAGCCATGTCTAGTCATTAGGTAAAGTAGAATATTAAGAAAGTTGGCCCTGCAACTCCGCTGAATGCTTGAAGCGTAAGTAAGTAAATTATTTATTCACAAGAACATGGATAACATTTTTTTTTTATGTTAAGGAGAAGGAACACGAGCACTCAGGCCACCAGATGGTAAGTGGAATCTGAGACCCATAGACATTTGAATTCTCAAGACCATAATCCTAACACCTCAAATGCGTTGCCAACCCCGAGGACTAAGGTGGAATGTCTATGCTAACAAGTTACAAGGATAAATAGTTGGATGTCCGTCATGACGTCTACGTCTTTTACTTTTAAATACGGTTGCGCGATATGATTTAATTTTCGTTTAAATAATTTCTCCGGATGGTTTTGAGTGACAACTCGATTAAACTTACGCAATTCCACCCAATCAATGTTGTACCTTGAGTCACCGCGATGCGAAGATCTGATTTCATTGTTTTGACACTCACCTGTCATATCAGAATTCTTAATTAAAACTGAGTCGACTGTGGTTGGAATTTTAAATTAAATCAAAGAAAAAAGAGGTTTGATTAGTTTAAGTGAGTTTATAATGTAAATCAATATTGTTATATGAAACCGTTTGGTAACATTTGAACCGAGAAACTGAGAAATGTGTGCAGAGATAATTAAACTGGAAATATTATATTATATGGAATCAAGCCCTTTATCCCTCAGTTACTTAACAAATAAAATGTTTCTTTTAAAAAAGGTGGTTGGTTTTGAAAAACATGGTGCAAATAGGTTACTTTATCCAGAGCTAAAGATAATTTTAGGGCAGATTAGTGATATATTGTTTTCTCGTGTGTTGACTGTTGAGATATTATGAGCACCTTATGACCTTAGTTTGACGAAACTACATATTTCAAAATTAACTTTTATATAATAGGTATATCTTGCCTAGCATTTAACATAAATGACATTGCGATGATATAATAATAAAAGTCGTAAGTAATTGAGTTAATTGATAAGAGCCGTTCTACTGCTGGAAAAGTTTTATACTAAATGACGATAGATGGCGCCACAGGTTGTATAATTGAAGTGAAAATTGTATCAATTATTTTTACCAGAGATTGCCCCAAACAAACGAACGCACAAATTTACCTCTTTATAATATCAGTATAGATAAAATACTGTTTTACAGTTTTGTAACATTAACTGATTTTAGTACAAAATGTGCCACTAGATGGCACTTTAACTAAAGGAAAAGCGCAATCGTTTGTTCCCCTCGGAATCTACTTAACGTTCCATGAACGACAGTTAGTTCGATCTTTCTAAAGGTTTTAACGGGGAATGATGATCGGATTGGACATGCGACTGCGTGAAGTCCGCCTCCGATTGTTACGCATTCGGCGGGCTAAAATCCTACTGACCCCTAAATTTTTGAAAGATCCTTATTTTATTATATTATATCAAAAAAAATTATGTGAAATTGAGATGTGAGAGGAGAGTTACCAGGTATAAATTTATAATATGTTATGTATAACATGCATAGTAATAATAATAATAGATACTCGACACTGTAAATCCATATTGCTTTTGACTTGTTATTGTTATGGTATTGGTTTCTCGACCGCCATTTCATTTCTAATAAAAACGTTTACAATACGGAAACACGTCAAATACAATAAGGTTTTACTGTGTAGAGTAGAATTTCAGCCCTGAGGTCGTAGCTAAAATGCGTACGCTAACCTGCGTTTCTATTCGTTTTACCAATTGCGTCACCAGTAGATCACGTCACGTGACTTTTCGTATGACGTGATCTGCAAGTGACACGATTGGTCTAAAAACAAAACGAATAGAAACGATATAGTTAGCGTACGCATCTTGGCTACTTCCTCTTATGATTATTCCGATTTATAGAATTAGTATCGGCTTCACTCATACAACCGTCTTAAAATTACAAAATTTCAAGTGTCTTGAAAATGGTTTTTGTATAAATTTTCTTTCCTTCGCAATTAAAAATCATAATTAGATTCACCGCGCGATGGTGGTCATTTTGTTTTGATATATCCGTAAACAATAGATTTCCAATCAAAGAGTGACGAGCACCTTTTTTTATTGTTCCAGCCGCACTAGCCTTAACATTATTGTGTTGCGTCACCTCGAATACCGTTCGTAATGTTCGTATTATTAGTATATCGGGCGGCGCGTGCCGCGGCGTGCTCACTTCCACGGGCTATTCGACGCACGTCCGCAAATTACGCGCCGGGATAATTCAGGACACGATCTTCATGCGGCACGGGACTACCATCGCGTCGCAGGTCGCGCTCGTGTTTATATATAAGAACAAAAACAAAATCAGTGCTCACGCGGCAATTAGTAGAATCACTGATGTGGACTTACTTTTCGCATGCGAGAGGAAGATAGGGAGTTACTGCAGTATTAAATACTTAGTTTGAATGGACGGAAACAAATGATTTAAGTAGCCGATAACCGGTAATATTATTCGGTAATAGAGGACGCCTGCAACTTTGTAGGTACTCAAAGGAGGCAAAAAAATAATATGTAATGATTTCCTGTCATTTAGGTTAAAATTTAATGCTTAGCGCTATATCTCCACGTCCTCCCATAAGTGCCGGCATACTGGTCTATTGAAAAAAAAACGTAGTGTTCTCCATGATTGATGTATTTACGTTTAGTACCTAGTTTAGACTTTGCGATAACGCAAATAGATTGCGGGAGTCAGTCAGTAGTAACTTTTACAAGTTTAGACAGATTAGTGTTCGTCCCTTTCAGGAAACCATTATTTTTCTTGGACCAATTTTAGTGTGATCTTAGAAGAATAAGTACAAATAATATTTTTTATTCTTCTAACTTTAACTTTTTTGAAAGCTATGCAATAAGTTGTAGAGCTATTTTATATTGAATGCATAATTTTATTTCTTTAAATAGTCACGATAACTATGAATATATAAAAAAACATAATCAAAAGTTACGTTTCGTCGGTGATACTGCAATAGCTCGTAACTAACAAATTAAATACGGTGAAAAATACACCTTAGCGAGTAACTCAATTAGGTACATTTTGCAACTTATTGAATTTGTTAGTTACGCGGTATTGCAGTATCACCGACGATTTGTAATTATGAAAATTTGGGATTTTGACAAATGTTCTCTTTGAAAACTATTCGGAATTATGTTGAGTACACTTCGATTTCTTAAGTTATGAAGAACGAGGCTAGTGTATACTGAAAGAGAAATTGTTTACTTCTTACAAGATTGTGATTGTTGCAAATAAGCGCCTACTTGTTCCATACGACCCTAACAAAACAACACGCTAGATTCATCAATGTTAATGGTGCTCTTTAATCGTTAATATCACGATTAATCAAATCTATCTTATTCAAGAAAATGATTTTCGTTCCGCTCTCTTTACTTTTTACTTTCCCTGAAATCTATTCTGAAATCACACATTAAATTTAAAACCTATTTGATTTACGCGCGTGTGTTACGAAGTGTATTATAATTGCAAAGGTCTTAAACTTTGTAGCAGCTCTCTTTATAAATTTATCGCAAGCTCTTCCAAGATATACCGACGCCATTAAAGTTTCACGCCCCTGTCGCTCCGCCTGAAATGTTCGGAACTAACTGACACGCCGCGATTGACTCCGGGGATACGTTTCATGCTATCGAACTTTCTGTTATTTATAAGGCTAATTGATCCTCGCAAACTTAGACCTGTCCAAAATATATTGACAATGCCAGTAAATTTAATGCGCCTCCTTCGTCGTTCCGTTAATTGTTTCTCCAGTTTGTCTAATCGGATGGAAGCGGACCTTTTATAAGTAAGAGTAGTCGTGTAAAAGAAGGAATACAATATTCCCTACTTGTGATGTGACTTGTGACACCAACAGGTTTCAATGAGAAATGGTGTCCATTGTTAAACGGACCACAAATTTATTGTATTTGTATACTGTTAAACTTGTAGGTACACTCTTTCCAGACAAAGACACTTTTAAAAAGTTCATTAGTCATTTGTAAGGCGAAAGTGTGAATCAGCATTGGCACGACTTCGATAAGTCATGGTTTTGGTTTCTACCTTTCTCCGGTGAATCATCTTTGTTTTTAAAGTCATCTTTGTCGCCGACTTACCGTCGTCGTAGTTATACATTGGTTTGATGAGAATAATAAGGCGGTAACAACTTGTCGTTTGTTAATGTCTCAAAAGAACTTTGTTGGGAATAATCTGCATTAATATGCTTTCATAAATGTTAGTTATTCATAAATGTAGATAAGCTAAAGCATTTATTGCAGTAGTTCCGTTGTGGCCGTTCAACCGGCTTGCTAATGTCGGTCATTATGGCTCTGGAGCGCGGTATCGGCGCGAGCCGAGATGCCGTCGCGAGAAGCATATCGTAATGAATGCCCTATCACTATCACTCTCCCAATATTAGGCTGGCAGCGGCGATCGGTGTAAATCTTTGCTTTTTTTGTTACACTTTCTTACCCCGTTATCTTTAGATCTTCAGGGTTTGTTTAGAAAAGAGAAAAGTATTGTGTATTACGGCAATGTAAGCGCCGTTCAATTACAGTAAATCGAGTAGCGGTCGGGTACGTAACGACGCCCTGTCATTCATTATCATCGCGATCTGATTACGGGTATCAACGCGCGCGATGACGAGCGGCGACCCGGGTGGCAGCGAGGCCTCGCGCGAGCTTTCTCTCGCTTGACAATTGTTTCTCGCCAGCTGCCTCATTACCTCCACCTACTTGAAATAAATGTCTCCATGGTAGGTTTTGTTCAATTTACCTAATTGCCAATGGCTATGCGCGAAGTTTCCTAATTTGGAACTTTCGTTGTTACAAGTGAAATTGGCCACTGTGATACCGAATTAAGTAGGTAGGTCTCTAATAACTTGTGAAAATTACCTAGTTACCTAGAAAATACAGATGATGATCATTTGGTCGCGTTATAGATAACGCGGTCTATAACACCGCGCGTTCGTAATAACACAGAAGTGTTACGGTCTATGGTAACCTACCTAGTTATATGCTTTGCGTGGCGTGAATCGATCGAGATAATGGCGCGTGTCCAAAATGGCCTTTGGCCTATTTTATACCTATAGTACCTTTTGTTTGCATTACAATATTTTATAGGACATGGATGCTGTTTGACGCATAAATTTACCAAAACAAACCTTGGAAACTAATCACGCGTTAAGAGATTTGTCTCGAGTTTCGTGCACAGAAAACAGGTTAAATTTATTTAATCAAGTATTTTTTTTTGCAATGGTTCAATAATCACTAATCACCTTTGTTGCACTTGCAGATTATATATGCTCGTATGTTGTTGTTCTCTATTTTATATCCTACTTTTTTACCTAGTAGTGTATGTGCGTAATTTAATGTTGATTGTTTGATGTAGATAGGTACTGAAGTCGGCAAATTATCTAAATATCTACCGTGAATTTTTGTTTATAACTGTGAGTAGTTTCGGGTGTTTGACCTCAGTTATTGATTTAAATGGTTATTTGGCAAGAGAAGGCAAACGAGCACTCAGGCCACCTGATGGTACCTAAGTGTGTTCCGATGTGGGTAGGTATAAGACAACTTATGAAATGACAAGACTTATGGTGGACTCCCGTACATTTACGGCATTGACTAAAAAGTCAAGACTGCAATGCTGAGAAACAAGATGGAGTGCCTCTATGCTTGTCATTTCATACGTTGTCTTATACCCACACCCGAACACAACAATGGGAACACTGCTGCTTGGCAATAAGTTAAAGGAGAGTAAAGTAGCGATCCGGAGGGACCCTGCACTAGGTCCTACCACCGGGACCCTATCATTTCATAGCCAATGTTTCACAAATGATTCATTTCACAAACGTATCATTTGACAACTCGCGTTTTTTTTCCGAAACAGTAAATAATTCTGGATTTATTTCAGGACTATCGTGTAGAACGCTATAGGTTAGGTTAGGTTAGTATTATAAAAAACCTGAAATATTGGAATTTTGTTAGTTTTATAAAAATCCTGAAAAAAAGCGGGTTAGCAAATGAATTGGTTGCGAAACGATTTATTTGTCAAAGATTTGTCGGCAAAAGGCAGAGAACCCCTACCACCACTTACTTTGAATTATGGTTATGAAACAATGGAGCACAATAAAATTTCTTATTAGGCATGTTCTTTTGGAACTCTAAAGTACCGCAGTCTATCATTCCACATAGGTAACAAAGCAATCTACACAATTCTCTGAGGACCTCCGACCCATTTCGGCGCGAGGACTAGGTACATACGAGGGAGGAGCAGCCCGAAGGTTGGACGTTGGGCTTACTTAAGCGATATTAGGGCATGTCCGATTGACATTCCAAATTCTGTTTTGATCATCCCGATTTCGTACCGCTGCCAAAACGTCGATCTTCGGGGCTTAAACCTTCGATTACCTACGACCTTCGCGGCACCAAGCGATCCATTCAGCGAATAATAATATAACAACCTAGCAATGGTATTCAAATAAGTATACGTTAAAGCACTCATTTCATATGTTAATGCACATCATTATATCTAATTACATTGCGCATATTTTTGTCAAACTGTAATCTAAATTATAGGTTTATGCGCACAATACATAACAGTATTAAATAAGAAAGTACATCTAACACCAAGTGATTAACCTTGATATGTGAACTCGAACTTACGCAGTTATTCTTTGACTTAATTATAAGAGGAAGAAAAGTATAGGTTTCCGTCCGTCTAGTCGCGTAACGGTTGGCGTGAGAAGAAAGCGCGACTCCCTCGGGTGGATGCGTACTATCTAGAAAGGTTTAGGTACTTAACTAAAAGTAAACAAACGAAACCACGTGGCTCTGTTCAGCAGCCAATAGAAGCAGAATACTGATACGTGCGATACGTCATAGGTCGACAAAACAGTCTTGATTGGCTGTTGAACAGAGCCACGTGGTTTTGTTTGTTTACTTTTAGTTAAGTACCTAAACCGTTCTAGTATAGGTGTGCTCGGCCTGGCCGGGCGAACCGCGCTCGCTAGCCGCTCCTGGTCCATACATAACTGTTCACGATACACACGTGTTGCTATACCTTTGAATTATGGGCGTCTTCGGTATCAAGCAAGGGCAGCCACGCGAGGAGACGCTTTGATCGTCGTGCGCGGTGCCTGTGTAGCTACTCATTAGCTGTCTACATTCCGATATAAACAGTTAACATGAATTGTGTGTCATCCACGCCATGCTTACTAGGTCAATCATGTCTACCGTTCGTAAGCTATATTGACTTGTAATAGTCAACGCAAAACGAAGGCTGTATATACAACTTTCATGTTTATGAGAATCGCAATAACTTTGTAAGAAGATAATTGTTAAACAATTTTCGATTAATAGTGGTTGCAATAGTGAGATCGTAACAAGCGCGTTCCGGATCCCGGACATTGTAGGCGTATTGCTTCCTTCGGAATTATATTTGTTGCAATTACCAATATTATTAGGATTTCAATTGTAAGACAATATGTGCACGCAATAATATCAATGAGAATTCAACCTGAAAATTCATTAGGGGAAACTCGAAGAATTCACCCGTAAAACAGGCGTATGTGCAATGGACCAGACTCGAAAGCGCAGCTTTGAATCGGATTTCGTTATCGTTACCCGTAACCCGCGAGGAAACGTTAATAAAAATAGTGATACGGATTTTCAACAGTATTTATTATGCCGTTTAGATCTAGTGAACAAACGTTCATGTGGATGCGTTTCGAGCACTTAGGTAGTAAAAGCGAAATAATTAAATGAGCCGAGTGAACTTCCGAACACAATAATGTTGTGTGTATTACGAGAATGTTCTTATTTAATGAGCGCGTGCCTGAGCACAGCGCTGCCGTGTGCAATGAAAAGCGGCTGAGTGTGAAATGCCCGGTATGCGCCGGTGCGTTAATGAATCGAGGCGCGGAGGAGACGCGCGGAAAAACGCCGAGCGAGCCGTTGGCGACCGCGATGCCGAGTGGCGCGAGACGGCCGGCTCGGCGCGTACTAATACCATATCTAACACTTCGATGAACATTCATGCATATGCGCATACAAAGGGGAAGCTTTAAAAAGCGTATATGCCTCACTTTGCTAAAACGTATACATATATTGTACATATAGAAAGCATAATCACAGATATGTCCCTATGATCCTTATTATAATAATAACAACCTTATAATTATATACAGCTGATTTAGCGACGTCGATGGATGCGAGGGGACACAATACCGACGTGAAGGTCCTTAAAAGGCCTTTGTCCAGCAGTAGACGTGCTTCGGCTGAGATGATGAAAATGACGTGTTGCTTAAACCATCAAATAAAAAGATGCATCTCAATTTCTACTTGGTTTAGTTTCTGATGATTCTTCTATGTATCGAATGATTCTTCTACGTCTGCATGTTCCCTACCTTAAATTCATTGGAAAAAATATTCCACTAGATGGCAATTAATATAAATGCCGGGGGCAGTGACGACGGGCGGGACTAATGTGTATGATGTCCGCTACTCCATTTTCTCGCGTCCGCACAGACGTGACTAAGATGCATTCGGCCGGCGTACCTGGCAGATTCAACAAACCGCATTACCGGGCATTAAGCTAAACTAGTACTGGTCGCGTTACAAACGTAACTTGTGCAACTGAGCGTCACCTCGCGACCGAGCGCGGTGCTTAACACACTTCGGCCGGAGCCGACCGCAGATACGAGGCTGCGTGTCCCCAATAAGCTCTTAAAGCCGCCAAATCGTTTAAGCCCAATATGGATTCAGAGTCCCGGTGCGATGCTCTTTTCTGATCCGACTCATTCTTGTGTTCGAGTGTAATATAATTTAAGCATTTTATTTACCATTCCTATAAAATGCTAACTGGTCAGTCGAGTGGTTCGTTTTATACGGGTTTTTAAGGAGATTATTAATAAAATTTATCGTTAGCTGAAGACAGATCTTTGATATCCGCAAGTCGGCCGTTTATGGACGTTAGGAGATAGGTTTATGTGTTAGGCAGCGCTATCAGCAACCACTTAAAACTTTTATGATGCAATTATAACGCGGTACAAGCCATTAACGACAAAGGAATTAAATTAAAACTAGGTACTGGCCACTTACAGTATGTTCTCACAATGTAAACGAAGGCCGTGGTAAAATTAAGACTTTGAAATAGTCATTCATGTTGTTGAGAATTCGTAAGTAACTTGTAATTGCAGCTATTAACCTAGCGACATGGATTGCGGCGCTCTGCGCGGCTTATTGTGCAGTTTGTTGTGGTATTCGTGCATTTTTCTCAAAGGATGCTGGAGACAATATACGTGATGTACAATAGCGGGTGTCCCACGGCGCATGCGCCGCGCCGCCGAGCTCGCTAATAGCGGCACAGTTACTCTGCCCATTGTCTTACGTGCGTCGTTGTAGGGTTTTTGTCCACTCAAGATGTCGATAAATTTTTCAGGGAAAATTGAGTGTCGCCGACGACGTGTGACAATAATGTGATGGAGAGATATTCGCGCGGAACAATAGCGCTCGTAAAACAAGTCACAATAGCTATAGACGTGCATCTCAAGTATACTTAAAGTAGATTTGAATTGGGATACATTTTATAATCAAGAATGCGGGTCATTCGATACATTTCTCTCTATGTTCCCCTAAAAGTTATTTATCGAATTATTTTAGTTGGTTAAAAACCAAAAGACATCGATGGTCAGAGAACAAACAATATTTTTGCATTGCAATTAATTCTTAATATTATCTAGATACTGTTAAATATTTTGCAATGTACTTATCATATTTGTTTGGATATCCAATTGACATATACTTACACCATGTTTTAAAAGATTTAGTCATTTAAAAACTACTTCAAGGAAATACCTGCTCACATAACTGATAGATTCGATAAATAAGTGACATTAGGTTTAAACTATTACCAAATAATAGATAATAGTTCAAGTACTATTACTAGTAAAGTAAAAAAAACTATCGAAATGAAAAATTAATTTAATTTAATTCCTGAAAGTTTTGGTTAAGGTTAAGTTTTAAGCGTCAGACTCTGCTGTTGATACGTTCATTAAACGGAGACACATATCAGTATTTGTCTCCGTTGAATGAACGTATATATGTACTAGTGTTTTACCAATATTTAAGGAAAGGTTGTCTTCACACGTTTCTATTCTGATGTTTTGTTAGGGTTCCGTACCTGAAAAGGAAAAAATGGAACCCTTATAGGATCACTTTGTTGTACGTCCGTCCGCCCGTCCGTCATGAGATATCTAGTTGAAATTAAAACCATAGTTAGAAACTAACTACGAACTTAAAACTGTTAAAAAAATCTAACTTCTAAATTAACGTACAAAAAATACGGCCGTTTATGCCACATAAAACATATATATTTTGTCACTCTAGGGAATCAAAATTTAAAGCGTACTTCCCACAGACCTAGAATCTTGAAATTTGTCAAGAAGGATATTGGCTTTTAGCATAAGTAAAGGAAAAACTGAGAAAATCGTTAATTTGTTGCTCCATCACATTTTTTTTTCGCGTTTACACTTTTTACATTGGTGAACTAATCGCGACCTATGTTGATGTATGTAGACAACAGTATTTTCAACGACAAAGTCAAGTTTGTCAATACAATCTTACATTCTTATATTTGTAAGGGAACCCTCGGTGCGCGAGTCCGACTCGCACTTGACCGGCTTTTTATGATATCTTGACAAGTTTTTATGAAGGATTTTCACATTATCGTTATATAACGGTTTAGAGGTTTATGTTATCGCGCGAGGGGCGGGCGCGGCGTTCTCGGCGCTCCCGGCGCTCTCCTGGGGGTGCTGCCGAGACCCAAGCACTATAAATAGAAGCTTTTAACCAAGAGGTAAACCGAATTTAGAGCGTCATACGAAACGCTTCGCGTCGTCGTGTGGAATCACATCATTTTATTACAACACCTTCCGATAACACAGTAAAATTACATCGTCTTGCCTCTTCTTTGTTTACACTCAAAACTGAAGGTAGATATCATACTAATATTGTAAATGCGAAAGTTTTGATGTGTGCATGTGAGTTTGTATGTTTATGTTGCTGCTTTGCGCTAAATGGATAAGCGAATTTATGTGAAATTTGTAGTGGAGATAGCCTCTACCTAATTATTGTTATATCTCACGAAAGCGGGTGGGCCATACTAGTATGTGTTAATGCATGTGCAAGTTGTCTCTGAGTGTGTAGCTGTCGTTGCTAAGCGACGCCGTTATGTGCGGCGCCGCTTCCGTGATATAAAACACATGTAACACGTCATAAGCTAACCTTTATCATGAAAAAAAAGTTAACATGGGATGGTCAACGCAGATGAAGTCGCGGTCAGAAGCTAGTGAACTCATAAAACTTCTTTGGTTTATGTATTTACCCAATTTACGCTCTAAGCTCCATATCATAAACACCAATTACGGTATAGTATCGAGGCGAGCGCAACCGACTCCAATTAACTGCTCGCGACCATGGTGGAGGCACCTCCACCGCTGACTGTTTTGTTACACATTGCGTGTTTCTCGTTAGTGTTCAGTATGCAGAATACACTACCGGCTTACAGGCTACAGCTCCAGAGGGCTCGTAAACAAAAGATCGGACCGGACTGCCTGTTGCAAACTATAAGCTTGCAAATTGTAGTTTTAACTACGAGTTGTGGAACTTGTACCATTGAGACTTAGCTAGCTTATTTGGCTGCTAATAAGTATACATTTAAAGACGGTGGCCCGATTTTAAAACTCCGGTGCTTCATTTAAATTGTCACTTGCCTTATTTAGAAACTGTAACTAACACAAAACATGAAGAATAGTTTGACAATTCTAGGGGCCTACACAAGATGCATAACGCTAACGTTAACGATTTTCAAAAACTAACAAACCTGGGCCTCTATTCAACTGCGTTATAACGATATCGTTTTTGACCTGTTTCCGTATTGTCAACGTTTTGATAACTCTTATGTCATTTACAATAATGGCGACTGTGACATAAACGATTCTTAAACGTGTCAAACACGATATCGTTTTAACGCACCTGAATAGAGGCCCTGTCTTCTTTAATCGGAGTTTACAGTTTCGAATTGGACTTTTTGAATTGAAGCTGTGCAAAAAGCTGTGTGTTTATACATCCCGAATAACATCCGAAGTAAAAATATCTGTGTAGTAAGTACCGTACTTACCGTACAACTTAACATGTTAAGACATTATGCCTACACAATCTTACGTAAAATGAAACGGTAACCGTAACAGCACATCGTGTACGTACATAATGTGTTTTTGATATGTTTTAAAGCGGCGGGTGTTCTGTGCCGGCGGCGGTCCGATGGCAGGCCTTGTTTAACTGCACCGATAGCGACGGTGACAGCTTATCGAGATATAAATGCTCTAGTGTCGCCTTTATCCGTTGTTAACATGCTTCATATGATAAATTTATCATTTTTATAAAAGCTTTTCGAATTATATGATATTTAGTGTTTAAACAGTTAAGACTCTTACTTGTACTTGTAGTTTGGGAAGGTTTTTGTCAAGTCAAACACCAATGTTTAATCCAAAATGCCGGCAACAGCATGTTGTTATTGAGAATCAATTGCTGGAAACGATAGGTAAGGTAAAAAATCTGTCAAAAATATTAACTTTGCGTTTACTTTTAGAGGAAACTTCGAGTGCTCGATTCACAAAAATTTACTTGCAGTTTTATAAAGAGAGGACTTTCGAGCTGAGTCATTAGGTAATCGCAAAGAACGCCTTCGTCGCGTAAGGTTCACGTGCAGGAATGTAACGTGGACATTCTCGTCTAGTTGCTATTTTTACAATACAGTACAGAACAAGCTTACCCTTTCTATTGTACCCACGGGATAATTTCACTTTTTAATTGTAGATGGCAGGTTTGGATGCGTTGCATTTCCGCTGGTCAAAGGCGCATTATCGTTGCACATGTTGCAGAACTAAATTGAACGCTTCTCGTATTGGCGGCTCCGGATATTTGGCGGGCGGGCTGTCGGCTTTGTTCCACATTTGCTTGTCCAAACTCGTTACTATCGAAATACAGTAAATGCAGCACACGTAAATAGATCGCGGCTATAGCGCTCCAGGTTACCTTTGATCTTATACTCGTATTCAGCATCAAAGCTGTTAATTTTGTTTAGAATCCTAATCTGATAAAGACAGGCAGCAGTTTAACCTATAGTGATGGAAAGCCTAATGGTCTAAGTACCTAAGCTGAGGTGCTTTAGCGCCCCAAAAATGCTGTCGAGATGATTATGAAGAGTGCAAGCATTAACGAAACGAGCACCCGGAGCGGCAGAGCCTCCCGAAAACTTTGCGAAGTAAAAAAAAACCCGGTAATGAAGAGCCTCTTTTAAAGAAAGCAAATGGCTAGCGTGAGCCAATTATTTATCGAAATTGCGTTTGTTATTCATTTCCAATAGCCCCTAATACATATTTTTCGTGAAACTATCTGAATAAAGTAGAGAAAGTTCGCGGTTGACAGCATCACGCGTGCGCACGCGGCATGTGAAGCGCGCGCGAGCCGCGTCCGGAGTCGCGCCGCTCAGAGCTTTTGCCGAGTGTCGGTGTCGACGTCATAAACTGGGATTTGGATATTCGTGGTACAACGCTGAATAAAGCATTTTTCTCTAAATTTTTAAGAAACGTGTCCTCCCGCCGGTTACTATTTGCCAAACAAACTTGCACTGTAAATATTCTGTGCACTTGCAAATTTGGGTTGATGGCACTGTTTGCTTTCATGTGGCTTCTGTGTAAGGAAAAACTTTAAAACTGCAGCATTATTTGCAAGACTACATTTACGTTGATATAAATATTTGTACAGATATGTAATATAATAACATGTTATAATTTTTGTTGTATGAAGAAGTTTATTTTCCTTTTCTTGATAAGATAAAATATAAACAAAGCCCAACTCTAAAACCTACAAAGGGTCATCCATTATTTTCACTTTAGTTAATGTAAAGGTTTGAAAGGTTTAATTTTAAAGCTGCGTTTCATGACAAAACATGTTTTAGTTTTTGGCGCAAGGATGGGAATAAATGCACCTGCAGTTACTTCCGCATACACGTAAATATTTAATAACAAGACCTGGTAATGTTCCGAGGAAACGGGCTGTGTCGGAAGCTGGTGCTTGAAAAGTGGGTCAATTTACGCGACGAGATTTTCTCTAGAGCTCTAGGGGCTTGCGAATTGCCTGCGAATATCCTTCAAGTGGAGTGCTAGACTTACCATGTCGTGTGAAATCCTAGCGCGAAATGCAGATAATCCTTTGAAAATGGCCACTTTCGACGAACACTGTCACGTGAAATATTTATATAGTAAAATCACCGATAATTGGTCATTGTTGGTGCACAACAGTGGGAAAGAGGTCACTTTCGATAAGCGATCAGGAACCGGAATTGTGATTAGACCGGCGGCTTCAGAGACATTTTGGCGCAAGATGCACTCTCGGCAGTCGAGCGCGGACTGTGCGCCGGCGGCGGGCCCCCACCAGGCCTGACCTACACCCAGTTGCGGCGCCCGCGCCGACTCCGGTAAACAAACGGTTCAGCGACCGATTACACGGCGACCATCTCACCTGCGCGCCGCCGCCTGCGCAACCAGCTTCGCATTTGTAATTCAATAAGCTAACGGTCCCGAGAGCGTTGGTGCGCTTAACTTGCTCCCATCAAATCTAGGTCATGGCACACAAATCGCGACTAAATTATTTGGTTGCGTTAATTGGAGTCAGGTGGGCACTATGGAACTGAGTAGAACACGATATCGTGGGGCATCAGAATCAATCCGATGCGGTTTCGCTTGAGGCGATAGGTATGCGAAATTTGCATAGGTAAATGAAAGAGAAAATGTTTCACAGTTTATGTTAGTCGCCGAGCGTTCTTTTGATTTATTTAGGTGCTTTCTTTTTAAGGTCGTGCATTTGTCTACTCAAATTGCTTACGAAGTGAAAGTTAAAACGAAGTTGGTGGAATGTGACAGTTGTTATTTAATGAACACATGTATAAAGTTCTCACAAATTGGTTGTTTTCTTTTGTTATTATTGTAAGATATGTGCTGCTATAGTATATATATAAAGGGGAAAAAGTAGTCTCTTAGTGGTTGTGTTTTGTTGCGTCAGGGTCGCGGCAGGCGCGCCTAACGCGCGCACATGCCTGCTGCACCAGAAGCTGCAGCTGCTAAACTGCTGCATCGCACGCGCGCGCGACGCCGGCGCGCCGCCCTCCGACGACGACGAGTTCTACGACTGTTCGGAGGGCGAAGGCGCCGATGCGCCGCCGCCCTGGGACCGCCCCGCCGGCCGGCTCAAGCGGCTCGACGACGCGATGCTTAAAAATGGGGCGCCGCTCTACATACCCCGCACTCAGGTATATATATACATTTACTTTTGTCGGTTTCGTGTCTCAGGTCATAGATGTAATAAATATGCGTTAATTTTGATGTTTCCTGCCTAAAATATCACTCATAAAAGCTTAAGCAGATAATATGATGTTTATACAATTAAGTACGTACCCATATTCTTAGTCATTGTTTAAAATAAGGTTAACGCGTCTCATTCATTTTATATATTATGGCGTTGTAAAACTAATATAGGACTCGGCGCCGAAGACGGAAGATCAGCTGGAGGAGGACGCAGAGCTGATGGTTCGGCTGGGTGAAGACGCGCGCGCCTCCGAGTTGCGCGCGCGCATGATGAGCGCTTCGCTGCTTTCCGACATGGAGGCCTTCAAGGCTGCTAACCCCGGCGCCGAGCTGTGTGACTTCGTGCGCTGGTACTCACCGCGCGACTGGGAGCCGGAGGGGGGCGGCACGCTCGGAGCGCGCATGCTGCTGCCCGACAACCCCTGGGCCCAGGCGTGGGCGGTGGCGCGGCCTGTGCCCGCCGCGCGCCAGCGCCGCCTCTTCGACGAGGCTCGCGAGGCGGAGCGGGTCGTGCACTTCCTTCGCTCGCAAACCGTCAGCGGTGTCGCGGAGCTGATTCTGCCGGGCCTCCTGCGGGTCGGCGCCGCTAAAGTCCAAGAGAGGGGTATGCCGGGAACCAGCACTGCCGTCGGCGGCGTCGACCGGCGCCGGACTTTCGAGATCGCAGCGCGAGAGCTGTACGAGGCGGAATGCGAACTGTCCATCATCGCGTCTAGGCGCACGGTGCTGGGGGAAGCGGCCGAGCGCGCACCGCTGGACGCGGCGACGCGCGCGCGCGTGCTGGTGGCCGCTGGTGGCGAGCTGCCGTCGCCGGCGTGCCGCGAGTTCACGCTGCGCGTGCGCCATGACGCCGCCCCTTTCGTGCTGCGCGCCGCGCTTGCCACGGACATGCGCCTCATCGGTGCCTTCACCGAGCGTACCGTCTGCTAGGCATGATGCTTAGATTCATCTCGTAAATGGGCATGTCTGTAAAAATATGCACATTCAGTTACCAGCATCATACTAATGTTATAAATACGAAAGATTCTGTATGTCTATGTTTGTTACCCTTTCACTGAACGGATTTGGATTTTTGGGATGGAGATAGCTCATACCCTGAATGAACTCATAGGCTACCTTAATCCCAAGAATGACTGTTCCCGGCCGTGGGATGGTCAACCTGGACTAAAAATAAGTAGCGCGCAGAAGAAAGTAATTTATATCTAGAATACGTAGTTAAATTGCTTTGTATAGAAATAGTTTATCAAAACTCATGTTTTGATGAACCAAACTGTCGGTTTCCTAATTGTAATATTAATAATGAGGATATCAATATTTTAAAGAGTTTGTCCATAGTCTTCGTTTGTTGTTGGTAGAACTATGTCGAACGTTATGTAGATATGTACAAAGTAAGACGAAATCAATTAAAAGACAGGTGCGCGGAGCTCGTGTGCCCGCATAAGTGTATCGTCAATCTTTCTTGTAAATGTAGATAAATAGATAGTATAAAGTTAGTGTAAGCGAGTCGGTGCAATTATAGTTTAATAAGTGTTCTGTCTTACCCTAACATACCGTTCCATTGACCGTTGACGTAATCGTTACCTTTTCAAAGTCTTAGTCGGCTCTTTTTAGAGACAAGCAAACCCCCTTGGGTCGTGTTTGTTAATATCTTATATTGTTTAAAAATTATATAACGCGTGAAAAAAAAAAGCGGTGTTGACCATATCGATCGGGATCTTCTAATAATACAAAAATTATGTATGACCATTAAGTATACACGTCCAGGCCTCTGGGTTACGTAATAATATTGGCCGCGGGCTGCGGCGGAGCAGAGATTAATGATGAGTATTAAACGCTAGTTTCATTGCAGTTTGGAGTAGGTACCGACTTTATGTTCGTGCCTTTAGTGATTCGGAATTTTGTAATGTTCCCTGGATAATGTTTTGAAGAGTGATTGATTTATTCTAAAATTTATTTTATTATGTGAGCATTTGAAGTGTTTTAAATGTCGCCTCATCAGTTTTAAAATTACTAAAAACTTTGCGGTGCACATTTATAGTCAATTTGCTTATCTATAAAAATAAATTTGATTACCAACTTGTGCCAGTATAATTGATAACTAACCCATCCACATTACAGGACATGTTTTATTTTGACCATGATATAATACCATGTACGTTTTATTATAGAAATTCACGGGTATATAAATGTGTATCGCCCATGAGACGTCGTTTTATTTATAGCCGGCGTAAGAGGGCCCAGAATCCCAGCGCAAGGGTACTCGACGTGCAAAATGTCATGCCCTCACTGAACAGAAATGAATTCAACGTAATTTTCTACCCTTTACCTACTAAATGGCTCATTTTAATTGCTGTATATCTTTTCCACGAATATCTATTATCTAAGAGTTACCTGTGATGCTAAAAACAACGTTTAGTGGCATTTGAGCAGTCAAGTGATTGGAATGGGCAGAGCTAATTTGCCCAAACGATATGGAGCGGTTAATACCGTAAGTGAGATAGAAATAGTTATTAAACAAGAATTGTGCATTTGTGAATAGCTTATTCGTGACTGCGTAAACGTTAAGTTTAGGCAAACAAGCTCTAGAAGTCTAATGACAAAATTTAAAATTTAAAATATTTTTTGACCAAATGGGGGCTTTTACACGTCGGTAATGTGAAGTTAATCTACTGGCGCTTCAGACAAGACCACCATTGCAGAGAAGAAGCGCCGCAAGAAACTCCAGAAACAGCTTATGCTACCTTCTTCCTTATGTATTTGGGCGTTTACCAAAAAAAGTGTACATCGTTAAGGACAAAGTTAAGAGAATTTAACTTTTTCCATTTCGTCACGAAAATTAGCCATACATTTAGGTTAATTTTCGTGACGAAATAGAAAAAGTTAAATTTTCTTAATTTTGTCTTTAACGATGTACACTTTTATTGTAAAACGCCCATTTGGTATATTAATTGATATGATATTGCCGAATTTTAAGATAATAAAAAATAAATGTTTAAAAAACAGTGAGTCGCCTACAAAGAGTAAAAGAAATATCTTCAAATGATACTTACTAGGTCCAGCTGAAGTCAGCCTTTGGTTAAAATTATTGTGGGGCACTAACTTCACTTATGACTGTCCTATTATGATGTGAAAATAAATTCTATGAAACCCGTAAAATAGTTGCCATTGAGGAGTTCTTGTGGCCACCTGTGGTCTTCTTCATCAGTTCCACTTCACCAAATGATACTTTCTGAATGCATATGCTGGACGTTACTAAAAATGCCTCATGGATCCCCTCATCAAATTTTGACTTAGCGACTATGGGACCACCTAAAAAGTATACTCTTTCGCATATGGAAAGAAATTTCAAAATCGGTCCATAATTGACGGAGAAATATGGAGTGATAAAAAAAAAAAACGTACATAAAGCCGATCACAAAAACTCCTCATTTTATGAAGTCGGTTAAAAGTATACTCTGACAGTGATCTAGAATCCTGGTTAAGTAAAACGTTCGAGGTAGTAACTAAACCATCCATATTAACTATCTAAATATTATGCATTAAAAAAGACACATTAAATATTCGCTCCGCAATCTACAGGTATATATAGGAACTTGGATATTAATGATAAGCCAAGATAAGTAGATTTTATGTTCAGAAATTATCTTACAGATATTTTTTTATCCTACATAGGTTATGTTTTATGTGCTTTGTTTATTCGCCAGGAGGATCGCAGTCGCAGTAGACACGGAACTTTAATTAATTGACTATCAACTTCTGAGATCCGGGGATCAGTTTTATTTGCCGGTTCAGTGCGAGTCTCATTGGCGTTAATTAAATAAGGCGGAATATACGAGCAGTCCTCTCGGCGTTGTGGAACTTGTGAGCGGACTTGTGACGTCAGTTTTTGATCCTTCTGCTCTTACTGACTTCGTACCGCGGTCGTTAATATGAAGTGCCGGGTAGGCGAAGATCGTGTAAGCAGTGTGTAGATTGCTCCGTGTAGTTAATGGGAGACTGCGAGCGCGTGTGGGAGGACGTAATGTAGCGGTGGCAGCGGCGGGGTCGCACGGGGCGCGCGCCGTGGCGGCGGGCGGCGCATGCGCGCGGCGCGCCGCACCGGGAGCCTCGAGCGAGATCGCTCAGTGGCGCGTCGGGACGCCCGGTCGATTCCAGGGGCGCGCGCAAACACTCTACTTTCCAAATACTAAATGAACCGTAATTTTGGTTAAATAAAAACCAATTTATCGGCAACGAGCTAAATAAACTTGAACACTATTCGTATATTTTTTGAGTGGCCAATAGTGACTCTCCAATATTTATTTAATCGTAAGTTGTGCTCGACGTCTACGCGATAGCGGTATTTGGCCAAATATTTACTAGCAATTAGTTATAAAACGAAGGCACGTAATCTAGCTTGTATTGTAACTATCTCATGTCATAACGAAAGTAAATTGTTAACAACTTCGGGAAAGTGAACCACGTGAATATTAAAATTAAAGTATGGCCATATTAGCTTCTTATTAAATAATTGAGCACTCAAGTGTCGAAGCAGGATCATCATTATGAATATGTGCGTGTTTTTATAAACTATTTTACGCGTGGATACTGAATAAGTTATATTATACCAACTTATGTGTTAATTCGGAGCTAAGCCGCATTACCCCAGAATGACAGTGAAACTTTTCATCTCAGAGGTAAGTGCCCGTTGGATTTTGTAAATCAGGTATAATGTGTAAAAATGATGATAGTACAGAGATACCAAATTCTACCGTTTTACCTGCGCTGATACAGAGACATGCCTTAATGTACTGATAAGAAACAATACATAGGTAGCTAATGGATCGCTTTTTCTGCTTTACGGAGGCCGAAATTTTAGCAGAGTTCTTAGGATTCTTCCAGAATTTAAAGTTAATTAGAGTCTTTTATATTATAACACCTGTGACCCTTGATGTTTGTGGTATTGAAGAATGTAGTTTCCCCTAAGTATATGCAGTCATCAAACGAGTATTTCTGGTTCCGCGAGAGAAAGTGCGGGCCTTGCCAGTTCCATTCATTTGAGGAATATCTGTATACCTACATACCAATTAATTGGTCAAATAGAGAAACTAAATTATTTTTGCAATGTTTTTCAAAAACACTTGATTCTCGTACCGAAAGAGAGTTACAAGGTGCTCGATGTCTGAACTGAACTCGCTTAACCTTATGCCCTTGACAATAAAGCACAGTTCAACAGAAAATAGCAATAGGTAAAGTCTAAGGTTAAACTTTACCTATTGCTAATTAAGTCAAATAAGAAAATGTATGGTGGCGTTCGGCAATACAAACCAAAAGCAATTGCTCAGTTTTTAAATTTGACTGCTGTTTAACTCTTACTTTTGTACTACAGGAATAATCCTATTTTGCCGTTATCTTGGAGTAAAACAGCAGTAGCTACACTTCTGTAATTTTGATTGCTAGCCTAGTCCGTGTTTTAAGTTACTAATATTCTGGACCTACATTTTAATAGCAAGCCACTTCACGTAGCTTTATGTTAAATAGAGCGGTGACCACGTCCTCCATGTCCACTGAATGGTCGGTGGCCATTAATAATAGACCATTAATTATAGTGTGCGCTCGTGTGGACAGTCCTCCGCGACACTTGGGTGCACGTGTTGATATTTGTCTTGCCTTCTTCACAACAAAATATCTTAGTACCATTTCATTTAAATTGCACTTACACTTTATTGTATCGGGTTAATGTTTGCGCCCGAATATTTAGTTGGTCGACCATGATCTAACATGGTCATGCGATTTACTGAGACCATAACAAGTAGTAACAACGATATAGTAAATGCGTGCTGAGTTTACGAATGGCAAATTAAATATTAAGTTGTATATAGGTACTCATTGACTGCTGCAAAAGTTAAAGTAAGCAGGAGTCTAGTGTCTTTACTTGTGTGGCCTGAATGCTATTAAAGTTGTGGTCAGTACCTACAAGTAAAATGCTTATTAAGTTAATTTATGTGCTTAGATTAGTATATTATCTTGATGCAAGTGCGGAAAGTTGGTCATTTTACACGAGACTCGGGGCGAGTTAAAATGACAATTCCGCACGTGTATCTAAACAACGTTATTTAATACTTTTGAGAAAAATATAAAAAATAAATCACATCTTACTTATATATTTATTATCGAGCTTAGTTTTATGAAACTAGTTAATCTAAGTAGTAGTCAATGTGATCTCTCCATGGCTGACCACGGGTGAGCTCAAATTCAGCTAAGCTGTGCTCACCCCCTTTTCATTATCACAATCTATGTAGGTAGCTACTATCAGTAGGTATAGCGAAATAAATAAATGTAATGAAATAAATGAATTTGATTTGATTTTGATTTGATCAGTAAAGCAAACTATTACAAGAGACAATTTTACGTTTAACTGACGGTTGTGACCATTCAGCCAACTGAGAGAAAAATAATCACATAGTAATCATTAGGTAGTACCTATATCTAAAAATCAAAAAACATAAATACTATCCAGCGGTAACGCTTAAAGGGGGATGCAAGTTACGCCGTGCTGGGTTGGACCGGTTTCGGCATGGTCTAATGTGAGTCCACCTTAATACCCAACTATCCGATACTAATTCAGATTCAGCCATCTTGATTTGAGCAGTTTTTTTGTTACCCAGATAATTTTTCTGTGTGTGTGTATGTATATACTCGTATTCATGTAATTTTAATATTTTAAATTATATTACCTATATGTACAGTTTCAATGCTAAATGACGCACTCAAAGAGTGGTTGAACATGCAAACTTTTTGGTTGGATGCACGGATTGGAAGATGAAACAAAATTATATTGAAACAACCGGGCAAGAGCATGTCGGACCATGCTCAGTGTGGGGTTCCGAAGGCGTTAATTAAGTACTACAAACATAAAATTAATAAGTAATCACTTATTTTCTATTTAAAGTCAATTGGTGCCGGCTAGGATGATTTTAGTAGGTATAAACACTTTAATCACATGTAAATCATCAACTAATGATGTCTACTTAGTCATGATAATTTTCCTTTAAAATTCGTTATATGCCCTTTCATTTAAGTTTTTTTCAGATTTTTAGTATTTATAATTTTGGCGTTAGGGGGGGGGGGACACACTTGAATAAACGGATTATTTAATCGGAAAACTGTTTTCACAAACCCGTAATAGTTTTGAAAGACCTATCCAACGACACCCCACACTATAGGGTAGATGAGAAAAAAATATTTTTTTACATTTTGTACCACTACTTTGGCGTGACTAATATTCATGTTCATGCCAAATTACAGCTTCCTAGTACTAATAGTCTTTGTGCTAGGCTGCGGATGGACGGACGGACATGGCTAAACTATAAGGGTTCCTAGGTTACCTACGGAGCCCTAAAAATTGGAAAAGTAAAACATACTACGAGTAGTGCGAAATATCCAACTTTCCGCACGATATACAGCTACGAAAAGTAGATACCACTTAATAAAAACTTTTCCACACCGGTAGTACCTTTAGAACTCTAGAAGGCAAAAGTGCTAAGTGCAATATTTTGTAAATTTAAAGGAGTAACGTAATTGGGGGTCTCGTTTTTGCTTTAAATGACATAATTATGTTGATTTGGTGGAATAGCCCATCTCCGCAAGTAAGATTCAATAATTAAATTAAATACATCGTAATTGAAATAAGCGTTAGTTCGTCATTTCATTTAATATCGGTTCATAAACACTATATCTACTACTTACATGTTTGTTCATAGTCTTTATTTCGATTTAGTCTTTTGTAATAAGACGTCACAACTTAATGCATAATCAGTAAGTAGCTCGAGCTTTAAAAAAAAAAACAATACTTTAAATAAAAGACTCCATTCGGCTACTAGGTACTCACTCATTCACTCACTAGACAAGATACATACGAGATGGTTTTCGTTATCGAAAATGACTATACGCGGATGGTCGCGTCAAGCGTTTATGTCTATTCTATAAAGTTTGCCAGTTTTCGAAAATCGTTTACGATAGCGTTCGGTTAAGCATCGTAATTGTTTAGGGCCACCTCGGTCGGACCTCAGACTCTAGTATTGGATCTAAACAGCAGCGGCGCGGCGCCAGTGGCTATCTCAGGAACACATCAAGTCTACAGTCGTGATAGTTTTCCTTTTAAGTTCGTTATATAAGTATGCTTAAATTTCACTTTTGAGTTCAAAATTTCCTAAACTGTCCGTCGAATTTATGATTTATATGAGCTATCCAATGATACCTCCTTCACTCGTTGTCATAAAAGAAAACCGGGCAAGAGCAAGTTGGACCATGCTCAGTATAGGGTTCCGAAGCCGTTAAGTACTACAAACATAAAAATCAACAAGTAATAACAAACTTTCTATTTATAGTCAATTGGTGTCAAAAGATGATTTTAGTAGGTATAAACACTTTAATCGCCTGTATCTCAAGAACCAATGATGTCTACTTAGTCATGATAGTTTTCCTTTAAAATTCGTTATATGTTCTTTCATTTAAGAATTATTCAGATTTTTAGCATTTGTAGTTTTGGCTGTAGGGGGACGACGACTACGACGACACACTTGAGTCTAACAAAAATTAGCGCTTTAAAGCTTAATATTTTATAAACGGTTTGCTTCATCTGAAACTGTTTTTACAACCCCATAATATTTTTGATAGACCCATCCAACGATACCCCACACGATGGGGTAGACGCCAAAAAAAAAACATATACCCATGTTACATGTAGGGGGAAAAAAATAAAAATGTATCTATTTATTGTACCACTTTGTTGGCGTGACTAAAATGCATATTCATGCCAAATTACAGCTTTCTAGTACTAAGAGTCTCTGCGCTAGGCTGCGGACGGACGGACGGACGGACGGATGGACGGACATGGCGAAACTATAAGGGTTCCTAGTTTGACTACGGAACCCTAAAAAGAATCCCTTTGCTTTAATCCTATGGGAGATACCAGTTTTTATTTTTTAAGGTTTCAACATTATCGGCGTAACTAATAGCCTCTGAGTAAAGAGTATGCCCGTCTGTTCGTTCAGGATTCCTTATTGACTACGGAACCTTAAAAAGTATTTCGGGTTCGGGAAAAGTCAGTTAGACTCGCATAAGAGCGTATGAGAGCGAGTGAGAGAGGAACACCCGAACGATGTTTTAAGATCTATCGAACTTTAGGTACCATTTACTTTCCGGATATAAGCTGGAAGTTCTACGAGTATCTCACCGGAATTGGCAATAGCTTTGCGGGCGGCCGGCCGGGATATTGCCGGGAAACCTAGTAATTTCCACTACTCCGCATCTTATACAGGATTGCTCATTTAGATCGGTCTGTAGGGGAAAGTCTGAAACGATAAGACATACGAAGATCTGTTCTTAGGAACCATATCATCGATTTTAATAACAAGAAAAACTGCATTCATGCATTAAAAAAAACCTGTACTCAGTTGGGATATCGGACCCGGATGTATTGAAAAATAAAACTAACACTAGGTATTTCCATTTAGATGTCGATTGTGTAGGTCTTAAGCAGTAAAAGTTACTATGAAACATGATGTCTAAAATTTATACAACGCATTGTTGTATTTGTAATTTTGGCTGTAGGGGGGAGGGGGAGATTACTTAATCGAAAAACTGTTGTCACTATAGGGTAGACGAGAAAAAAAAATACATCCCCACGTTACGTGTAGGGGAGGTACCCTAAAAAAACATCATTTTTACATTTTATTGTACCAGTTTGTTGGCGTGACTAATATGCATATTCATGCCAAATTACAGCTACGGAACCCTAAAAACGATATCGCCTTTGAAGTGTTTCCGTATTGTCAACCTTTTGATAATTCTTATGTCATATGTTTTAAAAAAGTAAGTTATCTACACTATGGCCGCTATAACATCTAATGTCATAAATTAAACAACCTTAAAAATTAAAGGAAGACCCCATACGGTGGAGCCAGTTTTATAGGGTTCTCTAGTCAAACTAGGAACCCTTATAGTATCGCCATGTCCGTCCGTCCGTTCGTCCGCAGCCTAGCTCACATAATCTTAGTACTAGAAAGCTGTAATTTGGCATGAATATAAATATTAGTCACGCCAGCAAAGTGGTAAATTTTTTTTTTGTGTAGGTACCTCCCCTACACGTAACGTGGGGATGTATTTTTTTTTCTCGTCTACCTCATAGTGTCGGGTGTTTTAAAATAGGTCTTTCAAAAATATTGCGGTTTTGCGAAAACAAATTTTCGATTAAGAGATCCGTTTATGAAATGTTAAGCTTTATAGCACCAATTTTTGGTAAACTCAAGTGTCCCCTCCCACTTCAGCCAAAACTACAAATACTAAAAATCTCTCAAAAACACTTAAATTGAAGCTCGTAGACATCATTGGTTCATGTCATGAGATACAGGCGAATAAATCATCTAAGACTGCACCAAATGACTTTAAATAGAAAATTAGTTTTTTATTTTGTTATTTTATGTTTGTAGTACTTAACGGCTTCGGAACCCTACACTGAGCATGGTCCGACTTGCTCTTGCCCGGTTTTCTAATTTTAAATCTGAAAATATTTGTTATTAGCGCGTTTGCATCGCATTCGTCTCTTCGTGTTTTTAGCCGCGTTTATTTATTAGATGCTTTGATTTATAGCTTCCTCATTTTTGTGTAACTCATGTAGTTAAATAAGTGCAAATTACGTCGTATCATTATCAATTACGCACCTACATGACACAGGTCGAAATTGTTTAGTCGTATTACATGTATTTTCGAAAGGTTTTTTTAGCAGTATCAAACAACATCCTACTGCCAATACACGCCACCGTCCTACTATCTGTTTAGCATTGTGAATTGCAAGGCTATTTGGAAGTCGATCTCATAATCCGCCGCCGCTTGCGAGCGCTGTTAATCTCTGAGCTTAAACGTCTAGATGCCTAGCTTGGAGATAATCTGTATAAGGAGCAACTGGAGCAGATATTGTAGATTTGATTTCTGCCCTGCAACTTCCAGGGCGAGGTAATCTTAAAAAGATTTAACACAATTCCAAAGTCATCTAAGCTCGCGCACAGATACCTAGATACCTAGATTGTTAATGTAGATATAAATACGTAGGTATAATACGTGTCTGATAAAAATAAATGTTCAAAGACAAGCTTTTTTGCCGATTGATTTTTTTCCATAGTCATTTTCCAGACCTCACTAACGAATCCCAATTCGATAGGTTTACGTTAATAGCAGCGGAGATCCGGTTGCTACCTTCTGAGTTCATCTTTAGATTTATCTTAGCTTAGCTTAGATTAGCTATTAGATACCATAATATTGCATCGACCTTAACGATAATAGGAAAGGGTTTAAAATTGACTTGCAAGAGTTTAACCGGTATGAGAGACGCCACATTCCTGCGAACGAAGCACGTTTTGGAAAACGGACATACGTACGAAGAAAGTTAAAAAAAGTTGTAAAAACTAGGGATATAACTTAATATAGATAGAATTTGTCATTTGTATAATATAATCTGTAGTATTGATTGGTTTATTGGATGGTTTTTGGTTTGGGTTTTGAAGATACTTGTTTACCAAATCCGATCCAAATGATACCACCATGATAAAGGCTGTCCCAGAAGTAAAGAGACAATTTTCATAAACAAAATTGGTCAAAGAGAAAACATCTAACACAGGTTAAACCAACTCTCATATCAACAGTAAATGTCAATTTTTTTAAATAAGCCGGGAGCCACGTACTATGTATTTCGGTTGCTTTCAACAATAAACCAAGTGGAACAAGTACTAGATGAGAACAGACTAGTTCTATACTATGAATGTGACGGGAAAACGCATACGATATATCATTTTATTGAAAAGGAAAAAAACAAGTATTAACAGAATTATTTAATGTTTTATAGAAACAGAAAAACGAAATTTGAAGTACATAACATGAGGACTACGTACAGATGCGACCGCTCCAAACACAAATAAGATAAACAAGACATTTGCAAACATCATTGACAACTGTTATTGTTACAGCAGTAAAATCTAAAATATCAAGATCTGGTATAACCAGGATAAGGGCTAAGCAACCAGGAATTTAAGATTTTGGAATATTGTCTACGCAAACGTATATTAAAGATCAAAACGAGCACGCTAAAATCGGCCACGCAAAAGTTTACAAAAAAACATAGAAAGTTGACATTATCAATGTCGAGCCCCAATGATTCCTGTCGATAAAAATTGCATTACTGGCAAGCTATATTTTCTTGCTTTTTGTCGAGGTAGATACATATGGTCATTATGTAAAAATGCAAGCGGAAAACACCGAATATTTCACTGTATTTAATTATTGGTGGACCTGATTAGCCAACACTGTAGCTTCGAGATCTTGAAAAGCTGTGATGAGACAGGCAGCAACTAACCATAAAAAAATGTTAATATAGTTGTAGTAGGCGCTATTCAGTATCGTTGGTTTTATTTTATTAATACAGGATTTTTAATAAATAAATAAACCTTTGCTTTTTAAAATATTTATATTAAATATTTTTAATCTAATTTTGTTTCTTTACTTCTGGGACAGCCCAGTACCAGGTTTATTTTAAGAACGATTTATGCGCTAGAAGATGATTAGTTCCAAATTTGCCAGATTCTTTCTTCGTCGGATTCTTGTTTTTCCGGGTTCTTCTTCTGATTATTGTTTTGGCGGAAATATATATGTAAAAGTCCTCACTGACCGACAGACAATGCACACATTTAAAAACTTTCACATTTTACATAATAATTATATAACTTAAGTAACGATATTTGTGTACTGTACTGAAAAATTCTGACGAAACATGAACCCGGTGAAATACGAGTAAGAATCCGACAAAACAAGACTCCGGCGAATGGAGAATTAATCAAATGAAGATAGCCAATGATCGGAATCCTTGGTGTCGACATTTCGAGTGATGTCCAGTTCCACGGTCATTTAGAGGGAAAGGCCAAATTGGCCTCGAAGAAGCTCGGTGTGCTCAACAGATTGAGACAGTATTTCACTCCGGCCCATCGCCTGCAGCTGTACAAGGCGCAGGTTCGGCCACATATGGAATACTGCTCTCATCTGTGGGCTGGGGCTCCCCAGTACCAGCTTCTCCCTCTGGATCGCATCCAGCGGGGAGCGACTCGAATTGTACGCTGGCAGCGTACTTCTGATATATATATAGTTATATATATATATAATACTTAGTTTAAATAAAGACGGTGTATATATAAACACCAGTCTTTATTTAAACTAAGTATTATGTATAGCTACGTTTATGAATACACAATAAACTTAATTAGTATGTAGGTACTTACCCGTACCGTGATTCTTGGAGAATTAATATACATGCTTAAAACTGTGTTGTATGTATTGAATGTGGTATCAGTTTCATGCGCGTCTAATTGAACACAACTTAGGAGTACCATGGCTAGGACCGGAGAAAGCGAATGTCCTGGCTACCACTTTTGGCATGCCTACCGGGACCGTCAAGCACTACGGACACTGCGGCTGAGTCGGCGGGCGGAGAATAAAAAAATCCGGGTTGAAAGATATCCTTAAATTATTTGGATCTTTTGCAATGTACTGCGATGCGATAAATAGACCGTTTCGATGGCACAATAACTTTAAACTTGGCTGTCCAGGTAGGCCCATTTGGTAATGAATGAAATATCGAAATTTCCTCTTGCTCATCACTTTGAAATTTTGCATGTATCTACCGAACATGTCAAACCACCTTGCTGATTTTTCTTATGATTCTGTTTTTAGAGTTCTATACCTCAAAAGGAAAAGCAACCCTTATAGGATCACTTTGTTGTCCGTCTATCTTTCTGTCAAGATCCGTTTTCTTAGGAATGCGTGGTGGTAGTATCAGATTGAAATAAATCTCAGGTCGGCAATCCAAGGAGCACAAGTAGGTAAAGGGAAAAATACAAAAACTGTAAAATTGTACTTACATCACATTCAATTCCCGTGATAGACGAAGTAATTACATACCTGCAAGTTTCAACTGAACCCTTGGTGTGCGAGTATGACTCGCACTTGGCCGGTTTTTTTAAGTGTCGAGCTTGAGACGACCATTTTAAACTCAATAGCTCAGTTGATGCCAAGCGACGGCCCTCCATATCTCCAGATCTAAATCCGAGCCGCGGCGTGTTTACCAGAAGTCTTCTGACTGCCGCCGACTCGAGCGTCCCTCCGAACGCCGATAAAGTGAGTCGAGGACGCCTAAGGGCCCTTCCGTCATCTTACTGTTTCACAGCTCTTTACTTTACTCACTGACAGCTATAAATTTTTATGTGAACTATTTTTAGTTTTCCTTTGGCATATTTTTTTTAGTAATAGTACTAATATGTAGTTATTATATATTGCGTAATCAGTTTGTAATCACTAGATAAGCATAACTGAGTATAGGCATAAACTCTTATAGCATTGCATAAGTAGTCAAATTTCGCATACATTCATACATAAAGCATAATTTTCGAATAACATTGGTGATCTGAATCGTTTGAATCGAAGATATAAAACGATATTGCATAAAAACATTAATTATAACTCAATAATAATACAGCTTCAGAATTTTTACGATACGTTATATTATTATACAACAAAAAACTCATCATCAACAACATCGATGACTCAGGCGGGGAGACAGTACAGAAACGGTAGGTATGTCAGCTTTAATAATCACACTACCTTGTGCACCCTCTTAAAGTGTAAATGTGACTTATCTTATCTGGTACGAGTAAGTACACAACAAATAATATTTCAGCTGTATGGCAGCGAATGATCTTTAGAGGCTATCTCTAAAAAACGTATAAAAGGGTCATTCTTGAGAATTGGATTATTCATCTCATTCCCCTGTCGTTTTTTATTTTAATAATTTTTAAACTAGTTACAATATAATATGAAATTTTACTTATTTATAAGCGTATTTATCGAATGGGCATCACATTCTGTCAACTAGGTACAGAAATATACCACTTTAAAGTTTAGCTGCCAGAGGAATGATAAAAACGACAAGGGAATGATAAAATTTACAAGGGAATGTTAAAAATGAGAAGGAAATGATATCTTCAGCAGTATTGAGATCAGATGTTTTATTTAGTAAAATAACATTTTAACAAATTAACAGTCTTCTGGTAGCATTAATTGGTATTTTTTCTATAATCATATTTTTTCTTTTAATAAATGTACAAAAATAAAAATTGACAGTCTTCTGGTATCATTAATTGGTATTTTTTTCTTAATCATCTAATAGACTATTGTCATAATCATTTACTAGAGTACTTCTTCTCTAGATTTCTTAGGCCCCATTTTTAATAGTGATGATATCTAATCACTCGTGGTTGATGGCAAAACGGACCTGAAATATGTTTATTCATAAGATATCGAAATTTTTTTTTTATCGCATATTCGTGAAAACCGAAAAAATAATCTGAACCTTTAATTTAGTCCTGCTATCAATGAAATAAAATTCCAAATAAATAAATTAATCATATCGCCCCTTCCGCGGCAAGAAGATATAGAGAGACATTCCACCAACTAAAGAGAGGAACCTTTTAAAGGAAAAATAATCATAACGTTTACGTTTTTACAGGTTTATACACATTAAATTTTTATAAGTACAACTTAGATTGTAAGCTTTTTTTTGGTAAATACAAATTAAAATTTCATATAGGTACACTGTGTATCTGCCATACGAACATAATGATTTAAGTACTGAAATGATAAGCCCTAACCCAAATGAATATATTTTGATACATTTTGTTTTATTTATTTTTTCCATTAAAAAAACATTGTGACATCAGGAACATTTGATTAATAACTATCCATTAAAACTTTGCATTACATTGCTGTTCGATGAGAACTTTAAAAAATAATTATGGTCTTTTATTATGGTTTTTATGGTTTTTTTAATTGATTTATTTTTATTATAAAATCATTAACAGTACTTTGGTTAAAATTTATGTTCTTATAGAAGAAATACACTGTATACACTTTCGTTTGTAAGCTTTTTTTCACGTATGTACACATAAAAAATACATACACCTTAGTGTATAAGATTTTTATCTTATCTACATATTAAAATTTCATATGTACACCTTAGTTTGTAAGGTTTTTTCAGGTTTATTGCTTTTTTTAGGAATATACACATTAAATTTTAATATTTACAACTTAGTTTGTAAGCGTAAGCTAATATGCACTCAAGTGCTTTGTGCAACCAGAATTGCACAAGATAGCCCTTATTTGTTAATAAATGAGGTCGATCAAATTTGCATCAGCACTCAAGTCGGTAAAAAATTATATATTAGCAAAGTGGTTTCAAATCAATTTGTCCCAAAATGGCGCTTTAGTCTTTTTACATCGGAAGGGACGATATGCAATGCGAATTAAAGGAAAACTATTGTTTTTTTCTAGGCAACTTAAGAAAACTATCATCACCTTGTTCAAAAAGTCAAGGGGATGGGAACCAGGGGAGTGAGAAAAAGTATGTTTCTTGTCGATTTTACTGAAACTGTTATTTTTACAGGAATAACTATTAAATCAACACATGCAGTCATTCATGAAGTTCTTTTTTTCACTAAACACTGTATGCCAATTGCAAGAAATAAAATTTATATTCAAATTCAAGGTAATGATAATCACAGTGAACCAAAGACAGGGAAATGATATATTTACCTTCATAGCTCAGAGCTCCAACCACGAATCACGTCCTGTTTCCACGGCGTTGGAAGCGCTACTGACGCTTGTCAGGCACGGTGGGCGCAATGCGTCGGAACACGTTTAAGTAGGGATGTGCACATTGTTTAGTGAGGCAACAAGGGAATGATAGGTAAGCTCCGGACAAACCTTTCATGTAGATTTAAAAAAAAACTATGGTAAACACAGCAACCATATTTTTTCTTTCAAATCAATAACTTATATGCTAACAATTGAACTAAATACAATAATTAATTTCAATCCATATGTTAGTCTTTTCAGGGTCGTTTGTTCCCAAAATGGTGAATGGACGCAACAAGGGAATGATGTATTAGGGGTTTGATATTTTTTTACGACTTATTCTAATTACCTTAAACACAAAAAAAAACCTGCCCTAGGTAGGTTGAGTGGTAATGTAACGAAACATTTTTAGTAAAGTGAATTGTTTTAATTGTACGGGTACTTTTTTCCTCTGGACGTTGAAAATTGACCCTTTCAAGAATCACCCAAAAACGAAAGATTGCCATCTGAATTTCAAGTGGTTCAGAACGCTATACTAACGCTTTCACAACGGTGAAGGATAGTCCTTTATTTACATTCCTCGGGCCGCGCATCTGTAAACGTATTTCAGCATATTACTGACCACACATCGATTATCTGCTTAGGCTGGTATTCCACTTGTCCAAGATTTTTGTCCAATGTGTAGGTATTTGCTTCTCGGATTTTGCTAAAAAAATGTGAGACGCAATGCACATTGGACAAAGATCTTGGACAAGTGGAATACCACCCTTATGAACTATCGAAATGGTCTAAAACTATAGGTTTTTCCCTTGAATTTATTTACACGTAATATTTTTTGTGCGTACGGCCTTGTCTTTAAAGATATATGTAAGTACCAAACCTTTACTCGTGTGCCGGTCGTGTACAATCGAAGACACTGTTAACTATACATTTACAAACGAACATAAACCTTAATGCAACGAATTAAAGTGTAAGGGTGGTCAGTTAACAGGGTCTTCGTTTGTAGGTACAGTCAAGTTCAAAAGTATGTATACACTTTAGTACCTTGTCACTTTAATCGCTTGGATAATTTCATATGGCAGTTTAAACATGACGTTAAATAGACAAGGTACTAAAGTGTATACATACTTTTGAACTTGACTGTACTTAAGGAAAATAAATTATACATACATAAACAAACAAAACAAACTTGATTTCTTGTTTTTATGTATGAAACAGTTTCTGCTACACGTGATTTTCACTGAACTGGGGTTATATTATATATACTTGGTGCAACCATATTGATTTTTACATGATATCATATTGATTTTAATTCGGCCGCCAGTATTGTCGTAGCGTTGACAATACATGCAAAAGGTTTTATTAAGTCGAATATTATAGAGCCTCTGACAGTCTTTATTGCGATTCGTGTGGGCAGGCCACGGCTCTACGCCGCGCCGTGTCGTTCTAATTACTCTCATCAAAGATTAATTAAGCAGTGGCTCCGTCGTGACAGAGCGAGCCTTATTTTTCAGTGCGTTGTTATTGGTATGAAATGTGTTTCATGTCTGATAATATGATTTACAATTAAATCTAGATTTAAATATGTCCTTTTCCCCCATAGCCTTCCACCACAGCCATTATCTGTCTATACACAAAGACATTAAGGAACCAAAAGTGATATTTTATAGGAGAACAAACGAGAATAAACTTCGCATTATTTGTGTCTGTGTTTACGATGTTTACGTTTCCAAAAGCTTTTGTAATACATATTTATATTTCACTCTAAATTTACCGCTCTTTGCTACACATCTTTCCCTTTATTATCTTCTTTAGATAATAAATAAAACAAAGTCTCTTTTCGCGTCTGTCTGCCTGTCTGTCTTGTCTGTCTGAATATCCGGCTAAACAACGATCAGATATTTTTCACGGAAGGTTTTATGTATAATAAATTCTAGGTTATTTACGGGTGTCACAGAAAACACATAAAACGAGGCAAAGCAAAGGCAGAGGTCGTTAGTTAAAATATAAACCTAGGCTCTTTAGTTGGTTTATTATAATTGTGTTCAACAGACTGTGGCTCGGATATTTCTACTAAACATTATGATTTATTACTATTTATGAGAGATGCAAGAACGGAATGAGCTGGGTAGTTTGCATACGGTGGATGGTGTTTGGGCGGTGCTATTGAAGGGATAACTGTTGTAGATATATGAAAGTATTTGTGTCAGTTACACAACGAGCGGATTGTTTGCACGTCTCGGATTACTTGGCGACTCGCCAGCAATTGTTTCCGCAACGTAAAAAATACAATGATGGCTCACTGCAGTTACGAGCATAAATTAATGACCGTATGCGATAGATCTAGCTTTACATTTCTTGTTTAGCATTAAATTTAATATCGCTAGCAATATCATCAATCAATCAACGGAGTGCTGTTGCCATACGCAAGTTGCCAAGGCATGTTTATTTTATATCAGTTATAAATAGGTCCGGTATTAATAAAACCCATCTGATTTAACCCTAGGACATTGAAATACCTTCGTTACGTATTTACCGACGCTGATATTTGACAAGGCGGACTGGCGCTGGCGCCTAATATTTTTTGGAATTTTATGGAAATGGGGTCGTCTCTCATGTAAAGTGTCTCGGAAAACCCTCCAGCGTTATTGTGCTGGTAGGTTTCACAATGGCGGTGTCCATTATTCGGAGTGTAACCAATAACAAGAGAGCCGAGGCTGCGGCGTGCCCGCCCGGCACTCGGCGCGGCAATAAAGGTCTAGTTTGCCCCTTATAAAAGGTGCTCATAACACCCGTTGACGATATACACTTACACTAGTAAAATATTCTCGTATAATGTTACGTTTGTCCGACTTATATCTATTATTCATTTAAGAGTTCTTATACATAAAGTCATAAACATTAATAGTAGATACATTTTTTTATGGCATAGTGAAGGCAAATGGCACACAGGCCACCTGATAGTAAGTGAGATCTGTGACCCATAGACATTTGCATTCTCAAGACTACAATCTGAAGACTGCAATCGTATGACCGGAAATATGTTGCCAACTCTGAGGACTAAGATGGATCCGGACGGACCTTACACAAGGTCCTTTCAACATCTATCACTTTGTATTGTATACATACTTACTACAAATAGACTGTTGAAAAAGTCTATTTGTCGAATTGTGTCATATTTGACACTCATTCGTGTCTCATTTGTCTGTCTGAAATAACATTAAATTGAAACTTTTCTTTAAATTAAAGTTTTCTTTCAGGTTAAATTTTAATTGAAAAATACGCGCGATAAGAGTATTACTTACCAAAATCGATCACTGATCAGTGATCAAACCGGTCGAACCCTGATAATTCAAGGGTGGAATTGAAATAATTAACTAACTACAGTTACGAATAGGTACCTAGTGTAAATAGTTCAACAGTTGCCAAAATTACAGTTTTATCACCTAGCTTATTTTACCACATATACCTAGTTGACCCTCATCTCGTAGGTGAGGAGATTGAAGATGCTCTGAATGTCACATTACCAGTGTGCGAAGACCCCGGATATATCACCGATCGCCGATCTTAAATCTTTATAACGCTAGGCTGGAGAGGTGAGGGAGATCTCAAAACTCTGGTGACAGCCAGGGCACGCCCGTATATTCTTGGGCAGAGTGGGGATTGTCGAGGAGATTGGGAAAAACATTTAATTGATCTCTGCTTCGATACGTAAAATTATAAAATTAACTGATTTTGATATGTTTATAATGAAGTTTTTTAGTCGAGCTCAAATGTATCTGACACATTTTATTGGAAATTGAAAAACCACCCCAATAACACATACCAAGGTATGAACAACAACTTTATTGTCGCAGAAAACTATGATTAACGTTGACGTAATTTATTACTGGTGATTCGACCCCTGTCATTATGACTGGGTTCTATGTTGGCTCTTCAATTAAAGTGGTTATTGATACGTGGCTTTGGAAGAAAGATGTATCTATAAGAATAAATGTGTCGCTGGAAGCGATGAAAAACTTTGCGAGTTGAGTAAAACTTTTCAAGTCACGTTCATTTGAAATATGCTCGCTTCCATTTTAAACGATTTTCTCGTAATTGTACCGCTATTAAGCCAAGATAGAATGGGCTGAGAGTGGGCTATTTAGCGGTAAGATCGCCTTTTGTATACCTATAATTCAAATAAACTGTACCGTATTTTGTAAGAAGAGTATTTGTATTTCTTTACTGTATCGTCAAGAAATACTTTAGCATATTTGTTCTACAGTTATCCTTGGGAAATACTTTTGCAAACAAACTCATAGCTTGGCTAAAAGGTATATAAGGTAACAGGTGGTACCACAGACGCATCTATGAGTGGTTACTAGTCACTATCATAAATTTGTATAAGCCCTTGGGTAAAAATTGGATCATTCTTTCGATATACTCCTAACAGCGCCCTTATTTTGGGAAAAAGTAGATTTCTAACCAAGGGATGAAAGTGATCAGTTGCATTCCCACATACCTATTAAGGCTGCATGAGCGCAAACGAATGCGGCTTTAGTTCGAGGATGCAATTGATACTTTCACCAGAGTGAAACACTCTTCTTTTCATTTCGACTGAGAGGAGTGTATGTACAAAAAAAATTATGTATGTTATTCCCACACACTTTGTCTTTAGGCACTGTCATACAAAAACTATGAAATAAAAAAAATCCGAGCTATTTCGTAATGGCTGTACGAGTATATGATTCTTCCACGGCCTAGAAAAGTGATCGGCAGCCTACTAAAAAAAAGACTTCAATTTATACAATGGAATAGGTTAATGCCCTATACTAAAGTGCCGATCCTACTAGGTAAAGTAATTAAACTAGGTAATTTAATTTTTGCTTTAATTGTGGTAATGGAAGGTAATAAACAGTAGCTTGAATTAAGAAAAATACAATTTTCGAATATGTTTTTTATTTAAATCAAGAGATCGAAATTCATTACCTTAAACATACTCGTATTATCGTTGGCCCTTTTAATATTTTGCATCAGTGTCCTTCATCGATGGTCATGGTCATGGTAGTCGGTTCGTAGGTGAGGTCGAGCGCGCGCGTGCGCACTATCTCCTTAAACACGAAGGCGGACTTACGCGGCGTGCGCGTGCGCTGCGGGTCCGAGTAGTCCACCTCGTACAAGCCGAAGCGCTCCCTGCAAATGATACAATTATTTATATTAAAAAAGCAGCATTTAATTTTCGGAAATGTCTAAACATAACGTCTATACAGGGTGTCCCAAAATCGACTTCAAGCCGGAAATAGGTGATTACAAAAAGTTGACATGCAAAAAAACTTGGCAAGTAGCTTTAAAAACACCACACTACCCTCTCAAACTCACATAGCCGATGTTGGTGAAAAACTATTAGGTTATAGTGGGATTGAGCCGCTCTCGTCTGCCGAATGGTCGCTGGCGGGTGGGTACACATAGTATCAAAGTGGGTACCACAGGACGATTAGCGACAAAGTGGTAGAACAAGGTTAAAGTGACTGAACGACTAAGATTCATTTCGGAGCGACTGGGAGAATGCCAAGGACAGACAGAGCTGGAAACCGAGCAAGCGGCCTTTGCCTAGCTGTGGGACACTATTACGGGCTAATAAATTCGGTAGGTTTTTTTGAAACTTGACTTGATTTATATTGTAGTATACGCAGCAGTAGCAGTTAAGTATTGTCACTTGACACCTCTTTGGCCGTTTACGCTTGTTATTATTAGATCTAGTGGAAAATTACGTGTATCCCTGCATCCACTCGAAGTTGTCCATGATGCTCCAGGCGGTGTATCCCCGAACGTCGGAGCCCTCGTCCATGGCGTCCAGCATGGCGGACACGTAGCCGCGGTAGTACGTGATGCGGTCCTCGTCCTCTAAGCCCCCGTGCGTCGCGAAGCCGTTCTCCGTGATAAACACTGGTGGGTTGTTGTAATCTTTGCGGATCTTAGTGAGAAGTTTGTAGAATCCCCACGGAGTATGCTAGGATAAGAATATAAACGATTAGAATTTAGATAATTTCGATACTTATTTCTACGAATATGATTCGAAAAAGGTACATACTTTCACAAAGTCTGAATCTCCAATTTTCCAGGCTTGCAAATTATACGACACCGCACCAGCGTCGTCAAAGAACGAAGGAACATCGTGGTATCCTTCTAAGGTCTCATTTCTGTAAACTAACATTGAACTGTAATGGTTCAGGCCAAAGTAATCGGATGTTCCTCGGACGTAGGCTTTTTCTTCTTCGGTGAACTCCGGCAACCGGGAACGGGAGAATCCTTGCGCGGCGCTCTTGGCCGCTACGTTGTTCACCATCTCAGGAGGGAAGCCGCCGCTCTCAGAGAAAATAGGATGGGCGTATTGTCCCCACTAAAAAAGAGCTCTCTGCTAAGTAACACGTAAAAAATACGTACTTATATTGTATTAGGTAAGTAGGCGACGATATCTAAAGTTGCATACATAAAAAAAATCAATACGATAATTTAAAAAAAAGAGCAATTTTTAAAATGCTTACGTCAAATTGATTAGAATCCTCAGCAGCTTGAACATGTTCAGGATTTTCTTCATTTTCAGGTTCGAACCAGGTTGAGCTCAATGTAATACTGACGGTTCCGCCTTGCGATGACCTGAACTCCTCGTCATAAATATGCCACGCTTTGGCGTGAGCCACGAGTAAATTTTTTGCACATAAGTATTCGGCCATACCCTTAATGTCTAACATAGGTGCCACATCTGTACTTCCATAGCCGTAATAACAAACAACATGAGGTTCATTCATTGTAATCCAGAACTTGACCCTGTCTCCAAAAAGTTGGAATACTGTACGTGCGTAGTCCGCGTACCAGTCAACGATGTTGGGGTTCGTCCAACCACCCATATCTTGAAGCTTCTGCGGCAAATCCCAGTGGTATAAAGTTATCATAGGTGTAATGTTATACTTAAGCATTTCATTTATGTAATTGTTGTAGAATTCCACGCCAGCCAGGTTGATTTGGTCGGGAAAGCTAGTCGGCATGATTCGGGTCCACGAAAGAGAAAATCTGTAGTAATCGATTCCCAGTTCCCTCATCATCTCTACGTCTCTTTTGTATAGATGGTACGAGTCGTCGGCAATATCTCCGTTGGAGCAATCTTTGACTAGGCATGGGTTGGTGTGTGTCAAGTGATCCCAAATATTAGGGGATTTTCCTGTAGAAAATGCCATAAATAGGAGGATTATTTTGTAATTTGTTAATCCCATGAAAAACATAAATGTACAAATTAGGCCAAGATCTCATGTGCCCACAAAAGTGATATTTGAAATGGTGACGTTGGCACATTGTATACCTACAGTCAGACCAATTTATTGCTACTAAATGCACTTCCAGCCCTAACTTGGCAGTAGGTATAATAGATTTTAAATTTAGAGAGCATGTTTTCGTCTTAGACTGATTACTTGCTTATATTTACCATCCTCATCCCAAGCGCCCTCTATCTGGTAGGAAGCGGTCGCCGTCCCAAACAAAAATCCCTCAGGGAACTTGCGTGGGTTCTGCCGCGCATTGCTAGCCACCTTGCACTCCGCTAGCGCAAGAATGGAGACGCATATTCTAAAAATCCATTAAATTTGATAAATATACCTATATGGCGAAGGACTTAAATTGTTGTAAATCCTCACGCAGAAAGCTAATGACCAATTTTGACGCTATTCCTCGTAATTACTTGAGTCGATGCTATCAATAAATAAATAAATAATAAATAATAATAAATATCACGGGACAATGTACACAAATTGACCTAGTAGCTCTAGGCTTGTACTATGGGTACTAGACAACGATAAACATACTCAGATAGAGAAATATATACTTAAATACATAGAAAACATCCAAGACCCAGGAACAAATACTCGTGCTCATCACACAAATATCTGCCCTTACCGGGATTTGAACCCGGGACCATTGGCTTCGAAGCCAACAATCAATATGATATGATTCTATGGTCGCTTAATAGTTTTAAAATCCGCAATTATACAGTTCGTTCTAAAACATCAAGGAGATCTTTTATATAATTATAGTGGGTTTATGTTGTTTAAGACCGCGCCGAGCTTGCACCGAATGTATACAAGCTGATAAGATATTAATTTTTGACTGCAGTCAAAAATAACTAAGGCGAAAGCAACGTAGACACCAGGCTAGGTTGTCAATACAATAAGTACAATGACGCAGTGTTTTGCACAATTGTTTGTTAAAGTATATGCTATAAAAAGACATTTTGTATATAAATCTCAACCGGTTCCCTATAACGGTCTAAAAATACTAATTTTGAAAGGTAGGACAGAGGGACGGACAGGCGAACGGTCGGCGTAGCCTCAGAAATAGTCCACTAACCAAAAAGTTATATAACCTGACTTTCGTTGACACCATGTCTTGCACGTGAGTCAGAGTGTTTACCACTTTTCTATATGCATGACATTAATTTATTATTTAAATATTTTTATTCTCCTCAAAACTTATTTTTAGTCTCACATTATTAAATACATACTTACTTTACATTAGGTTTTATTACTTCTAAGCCAACCCAATCAAAAAATATAACCGTTTATGCCGCAAATTTCCGCAACTTTTCGACACTCGCAAGGGAATCAAAACCTACAGGGTACTTTCCGTGAACTCAGAATCTAGAAAATTGTTACGAAGCAAAGTCTTATAGCACAAATAAAGGAATAATTGCGAAAACCGTAAATTTTTAGTTACATAACAACAAAAAAAAAATTGCGATTACCGACTTGTATGCAGTTGGGAAACTAATCGCGCTTTATGTCGATGTATGGAGACAACAGTTTTTCAATGGCAACGTCAAGTTCGTCCCTCAATACAACTTTTACATTCTTATAAGTTTGTACGGAACCCTCGGTGCGCGAGTCCGACTCGCACTTGACCGGCTTTTTTACTTTCGTGCTTTTTTGATGCTTATTTTAAGGTAAAATCGGGTCTTTGTACGTTAAGACGTTTAACTAGAGAAGGTGTTAATTATCTTAAACTAGGCAAGCCCAACCGAACGTCCATCGTTTTGTCCATTGGTTCGACTTCATGCATCACCATGTTCACTGGCTTAAATGTGACGACCAAGGATGAACTAAGGTTTGTCGCACATTGATCTAATTCAAAGTATTTAAAAAAAAAAGTATTAATAACTTTATAAAATTACTCATGAAGTTTTTATGCCCCTATTCAAATAAAAATAACTGAAAAAAAGATTTTACCTGCTAGATGGTTTTAATCATTTCATAACTGTAAATTTAAATACCTATGAAGTAAAAGCTATGCCTTTGCTCATGGACGTTATTTAACTTATGTTAACCTTTAACAAAATTGTGTTCGCCTTTTAGTTCGCTTCCTTAAATCAAAAGGCTGGTTCAATGGTCATTATTTCCTTTGCTAGGGTCGACCCTAAGTTCTAATACTTAGATGGGGTCACTATGGGGACTCCCTTGGCACCGGTCGTGACCTACTTACTTTTTAAGAAAAAATTTTGAAAATATTGCTTTACAATCGGGTCGACCTAAAGTTCGACTCTTGGCCAAATCCTTAACGTTACTTAGTTGTTTATTCAACAGGTAGTAAACTAAGAAAATTATAATTAATAATTATGCTACAAGTGATTCATTTATTTGGGTCCATATTGGCTCACATAAAAATCTTATACCTATTTTTTGCTGTATTTTTTTATTCATAATTTGTTATCCATAATCATTGCAACTCCTAAAGTGTTTTTACTGAAACCGTTCTGATTTTAGGACGTTTATAAAACAAAACTAACCTAACCTTATTTACCAGTGTAATATTTTAAAATCCTGAAAATAAACAGGTGTTTTATTAATATTTATTTTGAAGAGTGATCATTATGATGTAAAATGGTACATACATACATACATAACATCACGCCTTCATTCCCAGAGTGGGGTAGGCAGAGCTACAGAAATACCAACAACTCTAAGAAGACATGTTAATAATTATGTAACCACAGTTTGCACAAGTGGGCTGGGATGTTTACTAGTGTATTAGTGACAGTTTGCGAGCCCATCGCCTAACAATACTAGAAGCCTTTATTCCCTTAATCGCTTCTTACGACATCCACGGAGTGGCACTATTCTAACCCGGAAACCACACGGGGCAAAAAATGGTAGGAGAAACATTTTCGGAATTCCAATAATCTAATTTGCAATTTTATATGAACTTAGGCGCACCCATTTATTTTTAGAAAATCGAGTCAATTAATTAAAAAAATATATATGTATTTTTATAATATGTTATACATATGTATACTTAAGAAATTACTGATTTTCAGATGAAATGGACTAAATTTCCTTTTACCGGCAAATGAGCTCTAATTTCCCCCCAGCAAGATAATGCATCAAATTAGAAATATAGAAAAATACTTAGAAACTTAACTAGGTACATAAAATGCATCCACTTGGGGATGAACAATCACGCTCATCACCGAAATTTTAGCCTTACCAGGTTGGAACCCAGGCTCAATTTATACACGTACTTAATTATTAGGCAACAAAATCAAAAAGTAGTGACTATACTCACAACAGTCTTTTCCACGACATTTTATGGTTGCGCCGGTGCTCCCACAATGAGAAGAATTGGATGCAGAGCTTATTTATATCGTTGGATGTTTTGAACATCTTGTAATCTTAGTAAGCAGATAGATAGATAGTGTCTCAACTTAAGTCAAGTTATGAGCCGGGGGCATTAAGGTGCGACACACTTGACTGTCAGTTAAAATGCTTGTATAGAGCACATTCAGCTATTGAGTTGGTCTTTGCTCTTGCTGCTCCAGCGAGGCAATGTATGCGGCAACAGCTGTAGAACCAGGTGGGCTAAGAAACCAGTTTAATCGCGCCTTTACTCTTGGCCTATCTCCGAAAGCAATGTTATTGCAAGTTCAAGAGTTTTCTGATAAACAAACACTCCATTATAATCTTACAAAACACAATAATCTTTTGGCATGACTAACACGTCAATAAAAAATTGATAACTTTATTATTGATTAGTTCTAAGTGGGATTTCGTGCGATAAAACAGTCAGAGTTGCATTGCAGGGGGTACACGGCGTGGTTTGAATAGCGGCTTTTAAAGATACAAGAGTAAGTTCATACGGTTTATAGTGATATTAGAATAAACTGAACCCTTTTTTAAATCACCTTTGTGTCCGTCCGTCTGTCACATCTCAGTGGTGTCCTTCGAAAATTAAGCAACGTCGATACTTGAAATTTGTCATAATGATTGATCTTGATGACGCGCATACATGTACCTGAACTTGACGTAAGTATTAAGGAATAAGATATTTCATTATATACCGGTCCAGATTAGAGTTGTAACTTTCTAATATTATGTTTATTAGCTTAAGAGTTATTAAGGTTTTAATGATATCGCTACAGAACGGTAAGTACCTTGCGGTACACCTGTCTGCTCTCTTGCCTGAATACAACTAATTCCAAAACTTGATATTAAATCCTCAATAACTAAGCAATGTTTTGAATTACACCGGGAGTTTACTATAAGGGAGCGACCACACCGGAGCTTAACGGTGCGTAAATTACGGTCCGTCAAAATTGACGCCATGCAGGTACGCGTAATTAGTATGACCCATTCTTTTGTTTACGGAACGTTACTGTATTTTACGCGTCGCTGTGGTCGCTCCCTAATTCCAAAATATAAACGTTACCTATCAAAATAAGTCTATACGAGGGTCAAACTGAAAGTTTCGGGAATAGAAAAAAATATGTAGTTAAATTGAATAAAAGTATTTTTATCGTTTTTCAAAGTATTCTCCTTTATATTTTATGCACTTTTCCATGCGATCAAACCAGTCATTAAAGCACTTATTGAAGTCTGAAGTAGGGGTCGACAAAACTCCACTGCTGCTTCCGGCGTCTGAAACTGCTGACCACGCAACTTATCCTTAATTTTGGGGAATATGAAAAAGTCATTGGGGCTTAAGTTGGGGCTGTATGGAGGATGGTCCAGTAATTCGACTTTTTCACCGTCCAGGTACTCAGTTATTTTCCGAGCGGTGTGAGGGCTGGCATTGTCGTGGTGAAGGATAATGCGGCGACTAGGGTTTTTTTTTTCGGAGTTCAGCAAAGATACTCGGCAAACAATTAGTGGTGTACCAATCGGAATTGACCGTTCTTCGATCTTCAAGAGGAATAGTAGCCACGTGACCCGATTTGGAGACAAACGTAGCCACCATCTTTTTGGCCGTGCTGCGAGAACGAATAACTTTTGTCGGCTTGAGCTCATCTTCGTAGACCCATACTCGAGATTGGTTTTTATTTTCAGGCTCATATGCATATATCCAACGCTCGTCACCGGATACAATGCTAAAAACTGCATTTGAGCTTCCTCCGTTGAATTTATTCAAAGTTCTGGGGCACCAATTGACACGAGTCGTTTTCTGCTCCTCAGACAATAAGGGAGGGATCCAACGGGAAAACAACTTTCGCACGCTTAATTGTTTCTGTAAAATGATTTGTATCTGACTCATTCCAATGCCCAAACACTCTTGAATCTCCCGATATGACACATGTCGGTCTTACTTTATCAGCTGACGCACAGCATCGACGTTTTCTTGCGTGACTGCCGATTTTCGTCGACCTTCACGCACGTCGTCCGTGAGGGATAGACGGCCACGTTGAAATTCTGCATACCACCTGTATATTGTCGTCTTTGAAGGTGCTTCATTACTAAAAGCAACAATCATCCGGTCTCCACATTGTTTTTGTGATAATACACTTTTAAAGTCGTAATAAATCATAGCTCTTAAATTTTCACGGGACAATTCCATTTTCAGCAGCGACTCGACGACTTCAAAAAACAATTGAAACCGAACCATCGCTTTTTTTTCTATGTGGCCAGTGTGTTAAAATAATGAAACTTTAGAGATTATAAAAAGGTATGATATGTGTCAAACATATGTTTCTAAGTATTAGATTCCCGAAACTTTCAGTGCAGCCCTCGTACTTTATAAGCCTCTGAAGCAATATTTATTTTTCACTGAGCAAACTTAATATACGTATTGAAAAATAAATGCTTTAGACCTAGGAATCTGGTCTCTCTTGGAAGAAAAGTTGCAGTTAAATATTTTTTGTCTTTACTTGCTACTCGATTTCGTCAACTTTTAGACAAAATGTCATGCACCTTGTTTACGAAGAGTTGGTGGTTCCGAACTTATGGGTTCATAATTATCTCAAAAGCGTTGATATTTTGAAACTGGGGTCTTTATGAGAATAACTAGTTACGTATTAACAAATTGTAACTATTAAAGGTGCACGAGTCGATTTAAAAAAAAATGTACATCATTAAGGGCTATAATTAAAATGAAACTTAATTGATTCATTTATGTAACGAAAGCTACCCATATAGTTTGTATGACTAACTTTCGTTACACAAAGGACCCGATCGTGATTTTGTTTTCATCGAAAAAGACAGGTAGTCTATCTCGCGGGCGACATAACTCGCGCGCCGTCATGTGCTAGCCATGTGGACCGGTATCAAGTACCTAGGCCTTTTATGCCGTAATAATCACGTCATGTTCTGGGACACCCGGTATATCGCTCGTCAATAACTAAATAAACCTGTTATTGTAACTACGGGTTTATTGTATTTTTAAGTGTGTAGATATCTTCTTTCACATTGGTGTGAGTTGACTTCTTAAATGGTGCATGTCACACGCATACAGGGCCGGTTCTAGCACTACTAGCGCCCAGGGCGAGATTTCTAAGGCGCCCCCCACTTGCTATTCAAACCCATACGAAAACAAAGAACGGATAGAATGACATAACCAGCCGCAGGTGCCCCTTTATATCTGGCGCCCTGGGCGGTCGCCCAACCGCGCCCTACCCTAACGCCGCTATTGCATGCATACCACGAGAAAGCCAGTTTCATAAGCTTAATTTTCTGTAGTGGCAACAAGCCTCTAAAGCCCCGGGGAAGCGAGTTATGTGCCTCTCAAAAATATTAGGGTTGGCAGCGCATTTGAGGTCTTAGGATTATAATCTTGAGAATTCAAATGTCTATGGGTCTCAGATTTCACTTACCATCAGGTGGCCTGAGTGCTTGTGCGCCTTCTCCTTAACATAAAAAAAAAAAATAAAAAAAAAATAAAAAAAAAAATTAGTTAATATCTTTGTTTTTGTGCCGGTCTACTAGCGTAATAAAATAATCATACAATTACAGTGAAATTATTTTACTTCCCAGATGCTCTTGAGGCTCGTAACACTGTGTCATGTACTTATACGGTTGTTCTGTTGTTAGAGGTGCAAGATCAACCTGTATATGTATAGGCGAGCCTTTGAGCTATCAAAACAACCTTACATGTGTCTTATAAAAGACTTACAATTTTCAAGATAGTTGTTTTAGTTTTAGCTCAATTTATTTATAAATAACTAATAAGACTCAATCACCCAATAATAATACGTTGAATTTAAAACTACAATTAGAATCGTTTGAGATCCACGAGTATGCGGTCTATGAATAAAACCAAACCCTAACAACGAAGGCTCACTTGAAATCTACATGCTTATTTGCTAAATGAGGGACTTATCTGGTACGATGGAGTTAAACGAAAATATTCAGCTATATGGCAGTGATCCATCTTTTGAGGCTGTGTTACTAAAAAACGTAATATAAACAATATTACTAACCAACTTAAAACTAAACTAAACTTCTTCTAAACTTCTTGGCCTGATTGTGCAAAATGTGGTTACAGAATTATCAACAACTCTTTTTAGAGTTGTTGGTATTTCTATAGCTCTGCCTACCCCACTCTGGGAATGAAGGCGTGATGCTATGTATGTATGTATGTAGTGACGTGAAAAGTGTTTAATTACGCTTAATGTTTCATAAGAACCCACAACGGTGAACGCATCTGTAAACGTATTTCAGCGTATTTATGACCGCTCATCACTGCTCTGTTTATGAACTATCATTTAAGGTATAAACCTAGGCCCTTTAATCTGTTTGTACGTAATATGAAACTTAAAATCTTGTTTTGACGTAAGAAAAAGTGAATGTAACACGTGCTTTTTACTTATGGTTTTATTCTACTAGGTATAACCATACTAATTTTGACATGTTATGCACATACATACCTTGACGCCTGTCTCCTAATGTGGTAGGCCTGACTATGGAACGCCTGGTGCACCGGTCTAAAGATACAACTTTCGCTGCCTCTACATTCCTTAATCTTTTCGTGCACCTACGTCGATTTCGGGTGCTTTTTATTTGGCCCCTTATCGCAAATGTCACTTTTGATCGCCTTACCTCTTTTCTAATTTTTCTTTTATCCATCCTTTGTAAATGACCAAACCATCTTAGCTACCCTTTTCGATCTTCGTCACTACATCTTCTTTGAATCCACATCGATCTCGAATCTCGCTATTTCTTACTGTATCATCCTAACTCCACACTTGACTCCACACATGCTTCTCAGAGCTCACATTTTCACAGCATTTATCCTCCTTTCAGTCTTCTGCTGCCATACCCATGGTTCACTACAACACATCAGTGTTGGTGTCAATACTCCCTGAGCAATGGCAAGGCGAGCTTTGCACGATATGATATTGTTTGTTGAGACTAAGTGTAATGCCCCATTTAACTTTTTTCTCGCTTTTACTCTGACATGATATGGTATTGTGTAAAACTCTACCGCTAATTCTGTTAAGTATACAGTTGTTGTACGACACGTTGGCCTAGTTGGGAGTGACCCTGCCTCCGAAGCCAGCGGTCCTGAGTTCAAATCCCGGTAAGGGCAGATATTAGTGTGATGGGCGCGAATATTTATTCCCGAGTCTTCAATGTTTTCTATTTATTTAACTATATATTTATCTATATAGGTAAGTAAGTTTATCGTTGTCTAGTACCCACATTAAGAGCCTGGGGCTTAGTTTGGGACTAAGTCAATTTGTGTGAGATTGTCCCGTGATATTTATTTATTTATATAAAAATACTAATTTAGTTCATACAGTTTTCTGAATAGAGTCCATTTTGCGATCCATGTGAGCATTTCGCGGCGCTACGACATGTTATTCTCATTAAAGGTTAATTGAGCAATCAACCCTGACCCTGACAGTGAACGCCTTATTTTTTCAGTACGATGTTATTGGTACGAAGGCTGTTTCATATCTGAAGAAAATATGACTTACGATTAAATCTACATTTAAATGTAATTTTTTCCCGCAGCCTCCCGCCGCAGCGCGCAACCGTTACCCGTCAATTACACAAAGACATAAAGGAACGTAAAGTGATCTTTTAGTTAAACAAACGTGAATAAACTTCGCATTATTTACGTCCGCGTTTACGATGTTTACGTTTCCAGGAGCTTTTGGAATACTTACATATTTATATTTTACTCTTAATTTACCGCTCTTTACTATTACGTTATTTTAATCTTCTTAACATACATACTTATACTAATAAATAATAATATATACGAATAAATATATACATATTTATTTATTTATTAATTATAAATGTGAAAGTAACTCTGTCTGTCTGTTTGTTACTTTTTCACGGAAAAACCGCCGAACCGATTTAGATGATTTTTGGTATGGAGATAGGAAGGACATAGGGTCCTTTATATCCCGAAAAATACGACTAGTGATAAATGAGTTCTACGCGGACGGAGTCGCAGGAAACAGCTAGTCTAGTATGAAACAAACTCGGTTCCCGCCTCTGTTTGTCTGTTTATCTTGTTTGATCGTATACTCGCTTCTAAACCACGCCACGTTTAGTTGGTTTACTGTAGCTATATGTAATTATTTTTCAGCAAAACTGTGGCTCGGATACTCTTCTTAAGAGCTATGATAGTTATGACTAATAATGAGAGAAGCAAGAAACGAAATTTGCTGGGTAGTTTGTTTGTGGTGACTGGTGTTGGGCGCATCCGCCTTCGGCTGGCAGCCGCTGTATTGCCTTTTTTCGCTATGCGGCGTTCGCCGGGTCCCCAGGTTCATATTTATATTAAAAAGTGATTAAACCTGAATAACGTTGTCGTCATGTCCTTGCCCGTATTCCATTTATATATTAACCGACTCCGACCGACGAACTCACAAAAATAAAAATAAACCATTCAAGTGCGAGTCGGACTCGCGCACCGAGGGTTAAATATTGAATAATAAAATCGTTCGCATCAGAGGTGTGTATAAATTTTGAGTGTTAGGTAACTTAATGAAGTGTTAATATTTCTCGTATCAAGTTATTAGTAAATTGATAAATGAAAACGAAAAATAAACACATTAAAGTTATGGAGAAAGTTTAACATTTTAAGAGGTTTACTCTTCCTTACAACTGCTTATGATATGATAAATAATTAACGTTTAAGTATTAATTGTATTAATTATAATTAGTACAATTAAGTACAAAAAAACAAAGAATTTATGTTATAATTAACTTAAAACCTAACCTAAGATTTAACATTTACGTAAGTAGGTATTTATCAAGCAGTCGCCTGCCACCGAAAAAAAACGCCTGCGCCTATTGATGACGATCGTTTATTATTCTATCGAATTTCTTCTTTTTACGTCTTTGCACTGTCAAAAAGTTATCAGATCTCATGTAGAGCCAAGCTTCTAAATCTACACGCCCTAACTCTACAAGCCCTTTCTTCACAAACTCTAAGTAGGTAGAAAATATGAATCAGGATTAGGGCAATATGCGACAAGCCTTAGTTCGTCCGTGCTCGTCTCAATACATCTTCTTAGTCAGAGAACACCGTGAGAATACTCTACACCTTAGTCAAAATAATTGGCTTGGCCGTTTCGTTCGTTTCAGAAAATTACAACAGAAAAGTAATAAACATTGAATACATTTTTAACCTTACGTCCATGTGAGGGTAGCGAAACGGCCAAGCCACATATTTTAACTAACGTTACGTATTCTCACGGCGTTCTCTGACTAAGAAGATGTGACGAACAAGGACGAACAAAGGCTTGTCGCACATTGCCCTAATCCAGGTTCATTTTTGCTACCTACTTAGAGCTTTATAAAATTACTCATGAAGTTTTTACAGCCCTATTTAAACTAAATTAACTAAAACATAACGATTTTAATCATTTCATAATTGTAAACTAAGTATTGAGTTTTTTTTCATAAATATTTTTACGGGACTATGTCACACAAATTGACTTAGTCTCAAACCAAGCTCTAGGCTTGTACCATGCATGGGTACTAGACAAAGGTAAACTTTTTAAACTTACTTCCATAGAGAAATATATAGTTAGATAGGGTACTTATCATATTATATAAAGTTCAAAATACATACTGTTTCATAACACATAATGGTCATAATATACAGGGTGGAACAAAACGAGGGACTTTTAAGAAAACGGGGAATTCTTTAGGTCTTGCACTTTATTTTTCACCAATTAACTATATTAATATTTCTAACCGTTTTAGAGATACAGCTTGTTAAACATTGGTGCAAAATCTACACATTAGCAACCCTAGCAAGTGGATCCGATGACATCATCACGATAAGGATCTAGATAACTTAGACCTTTTTCACCGACTTCATTCGTAAACTTAGTGGTAAAAATTTGGTGTCTTCTTAGATGATTTTAGTAGGTATAAATAAACACTAATCGCCTGTATCTCAAGAACCAATGATGTCTCGTTAGTCGTGATAGTTTTCCTTTTGAATTCGTTATATGCGCTTTCATTGTTTTTTTTTTATTATTTGTAGTTTTGGCTGTAAGGAAGGTGGACCCTTTACTCTAACAAAAGTTAGCGCAAAAGCTTAATATTTCATAAACGGATACCTTGATCAAAAACTTGTTTTCACAAACCCGCAATATTTTGAAAAACCTATCCAACGATGACTTACACTAAGGGCAAGACGAGAAAAAAAAATACATCCCTACGTAACGTGTAACGGGAGTACACTAAGATTTTTTTCTTTCATGATTTTATTTTACTACTTTGGTGTGATTAATCCTCCTTGTTGAAGTGCTTCAAAGTTCGATCATGATTTTTCAAGTCGAATATTGCAGTTTAACTTTTATTTACGAGAAAACTGCTAAGATTTGCTAAAAATTGCGAATAAATAAATAAAAATAAGATGTGTAGGGTATCTCATTTTTATTAAAATAATCACATAGTACGACAACAAAACACTACAGCACTGTGAACTACAAGCATCATAACAACAATCGGTAACACACACCTTAATGAAAATGAAAAATGTTTGTTGCATAAATTAAACATTTCAGTGGATATAGCACGACCCTGCATCCTGAGCACATTATTTATTCTGTGCCTGAGCTAGGAAACCCTGTGTTAGGTAGGTAGGTAGTCATTTATTTCGTATTGGAAATTACATTATTACATGTCGCATAGTTATAATGAATTCACAATAAGATCGTCAGTGTAAAAAAATAAAGTAAAATAGAAATAAAACACTAAAAAATATATAGATAGCTCAAATGCTACAGTCAGAAAATGTCAAAAATACAATAAAATTTAAATGTCACAATTAAGAATATAAATTAAAGTAGTAAAAATAATAAATTAACAATATATTATCTAGTCGTCACTATATTCTTTGACAGAATATAGTGATTTCGTCAATAGCAGATTTTTAAGTCGGCGACCAAACTTTGCGTCTGAAGATTCGTTTTTTACGTCTGCGGGTAGACGCTCATAGAAAGCGGGCCCTATTACGCGCGGGTTTTTGTCGAGCAGCGCCAAACGCCGCGGCACTCGCTGGAGGCGGCCCGTTTGCCGGGTGACCCTGCCGGGGATGTTCACACGTTTAAATTGATTTAAGTTGCGACGAGTATACATTATTACATCAAAAACATACAATGAATAGTGCGTCATTATTCCATATTTCTTAAACAGTTCCCTACACGAGTGCCTCGGTTTTACACCTGCCAGTATACGAAGAGCCCTTTTCTGCAACGTGAGAACATGTTTAGAGTCTACTGAGTTACCCCAAAGAATTGTGCCATATGATAAAATGGAGTGGAAATAAGCAAAATATACTTGGAGCAGTGCATTTTCAGAAACTATTGGTTTAAGCTTGCGTAGTGCAAATACTGCACTACTAAGCTTCGCACACAGATTAGACACGTGGTTTTTCCAATTTAGCTTAGCATCTAATGTAAACCCGAGAAAAGAACATGACGTGCAATGCGGTATTGGGCTCTGGAAGGGCGGGATCGCAGCGGTGTTTCCGGCTGCGAACAACATCACGCTAGACTTCGTGGCATTGAGGACGAGGCCATTCGCAGAGAACCATTTGTGAAGGTGCGCGCATACGCTAGCTATTCTCTGCTCAAGTCGCTCGTAGGTGCACGCGCTCACGACCACCGTGGTGTCGTCGGCAAACAGCACCGTAAGACCTTCGGCGACAGAGGATGGGAGGTCATTGATAAATATTGAAAATAGGGTATTTCCAAGCGCCGACCCCTGCGGAATACCAACTTCTACGTTCCCTGCTTTCGATCTTAAGATTTCCCCCCCAATTTTTACTTGAACAGTCTGCCTTCTGCTGCTTAAGAAGGATTTAAACAATGCATAACCTGTCCCTCCAATGCCGTACCGCTTAATTTTCTCAAGTAGCAAATCGTTATCAATAATGTCAAATGCTTTTGACAAGTCACAAAAGATCCCTGCCACTTTGTACTTGTCGTCTAGAGCTGTAGCAATACAGTCGTAGATTTCACGGGCTGCCGCTGTAGTGGATCTGTTGCACCTGTAAGCATATTGTTTGTCAGTCAGTAAGTCATTTGTCTCAAGATGCCGCATTAAACAGTTTGACAAAATCGATTCAATAATTTTTGAAATATTGGGCACTATAGTTATGGGTCTGTAATTATCCACAGAAAACCTTTCTCCCTTTCCCTTATATACTGGACACACTCGTGTGCTTTTCAGTACGTCGGGATATACGCCAGTTTTGAACATGCAATTTATAAGTTCTACCAATAAACCCGACATGACTGGCCAGACACACAGGAGTAAGTCCAGAGACATGTCGTACACGTCGAGCGTGGCGCGCGCCTTCAGCATGGAGCGCAGCGCGCGGTCCAGGTCCGCGAGCGAGACTGCGGGCAGCTCGAGGTCAGGGACATCGGCATCTCGTAGGAAATTCTCGAGGTAACGCATACTACTACATTTGTCCATTTGCACCACAAACTTTGACGCGACCGTAAGAAAATGCTGGTTGAGGCATTCCGGTACTTTGCTAGGTTGAATCTTGACACCATTTGCATCATATAAAGAAATAATATGACTCCCTTTCTTAGTGGATACCTCCTCGCTGACTACACGCCATATTTCTTTCGATGGATTCGTGCTACCAATAATACGCCTCTCGGTATAGTTTTGACGTGCAGTTAACGTTTCTGATCTAATAAGTGAAGAATAGCGAGAAATGGAGTCCGTCAATACAGCATTGTCGGGGTATTGACGTTTCATGTCTGTTAAATCATTATAATTTAGAATGTATTGCGAGAGGGTGTCTGTCAACCAAGGTAAATGTTTTTTCTTTTTTATTAATATATTTTTAATTGGGAAATGTAGTTCAATGTAACGAGTCATAATATTAAATAATTTGGTAAATCTGTGATTAATGTCAATTGAATTATTGTAAATAAAATTCCAATCATAATTATTAATGTCAATACTAAATGCAAATATAGATTCATCCTTAAATAATCTCTTTTGAATGAAAGAGTTCTGTTCGCCACGGCTAGGTGGTAGTAAGGCTAATGTGAACAGCTGAGCGTTGTGGTCGCTCACGACGGTGTCCAGAGGCGCCGCCGTGACGTCGCCGCGGTCGCAGGGAACAACTCCGCAGTCCATGGAGCTCGAGCTGTGCGCAGACACACGGGTCGGAAAATTAATGCAGTTTTTACAGTTAAAACTTTTCAATGTTTCGTCCACCCGTCTTCGTAACCTATTTTCTGAAAGAAAATCTACGTTTTGGTCGCCGACTAAAATAAATCTTTTGTTTTCATCTGTAAGCCTACCTAACAATATTTCAAGATTTTCTAGATAAATGTCAAAATCACCATTACCGGTGCGATACATAACAACAATAATTAAATTAGATTGACAGATTTCAATAGCGGCAAAATCAAAATGAAATTGAACAGCCAGGCTTTGCAAGTCGTTTCGCTGGCGATATTGAATATCAGCCCGTGTGAATAGTGCAACGCCGCCATGCGCGATGCGCGTGCGGCAGTAGCTATTTGCCAGTTCGTACCCACATAACCTAACTCGCTCAATCTCTGATTGCTTGCACCAGGTCTCGCTGTAGGCCAGTACATCCGGGTTTTCAGCACTCAACACCAAATCCAGTAACGCAGTTTTACCACATATTGAGCGGACATTTTGGTGAATAATTTTAAAGTTAGAGGCTAGCGTGGTTTGAACTCTGTGACGGGACTTGTCGAGTTTTTTGGAGCGACGATATTGAAATATCTAATAGTTACGCCATCGGGCCAATGCTTGGTGTTCCGTACTAGGCTAACCTGGTCAGCGGGCACGTCGAGCCGGAACGACGAGTAGTATCCCCTAGTGACTACTAGTTGCTCGCAGTGTGCGTTCTTCACGTTCATCACGGACTGGACATGTTGGAGGACGTCGTCTACGGAGGTGTCCTTGTTGAGGTTAAAAACGTGTAGACTTGTGTGACGCGGTGCGGCGGCACGGAGGGCCCCACGCGGTGTTTCGATCAGTGTCGGCGTCTCTGCAGAAGGCGTCTCCGCGGAGACTGGCGACGCTGGATCATTCGTGACTGCCGCACTCCGCTTTTCTGCACCAACATCGCCTTGAGGCATAGGTGGAGCAGCAGCTCGGCGCGGCCGCCCACGACGCAGCTTGGGGACAGGCTCCGACTCTTTCGTTGCTGACGGCGTCGACGAAGTGGTCGGCTTTGGAACGCAGCTGATCGCGTTACGCTCATCGGCTACTTGCGGCTTGTGCTGTTTAGGGCCAGTGTGATTAATGCTAGTGGTGTTACCTAAGTATTCAAGACCTCGGGGACCGGATTCATTCAGGGAGACATTATTATTGGTGCAATGGAATCTGTGAGGAATGTCGTGCGCAATGTGCAGTGGTGGATCGTGCTTGTCTGCAGGTACATTTTTTACAATTTGTATAAGTTCCTCAATTTGATGCCTCTGTAAAGTCATTTCTTGCTTTTGGAGCAATATTAGGTCATAGCAGCTGATGAATTTTGCCTTCATTTCCTTTATTTCTTCTTCCAAATTTAAAATAACGTCCACTAACCTTTTGTCCCCGTCTTCTTTTCCACTGGTTTTGCATTTTGGCGGTGCCATGTTGATAATAATATGTCTTGATGTAAATGGTACACAGTGAAATATAAATGTTTAGGTTTTAAGGCTATTTAAATGTAAAAATGCAATAAAATAATATTTAATCCAACGAGCAGTTTAAATTTTGCTGTTGACGCTAGTGGCGCCACCTGTCTCAACCTGGCGCCGCCTGTTAAACAACCTTATAACCAAGACGCGTTCGCTAACTAGCGTTTCGATTAGTTTTCTTTTAAAACCAATTGCGTCAATGGTAGGTTACGTCATACGAAAAGTCACGAGATCTACCAGTGACGCGAATGGTTTAAAACCAAACAATAGAAACGCTAGTTTGCAAACGCATCTTGGCTATAGGCTCTGGACGCGGTTTCGTTCGGAATCACATTAGTAATAATATGTAAAAATCGGGCAAGAGCATGTCGGACCATGCTCAGTGTAGGCTTTCGAAGTCGTTAAGTACTACAAACACAAAAACCTATCTCAAAAAACCACAAGAAAATAACGAATTTTCTATTTAAAGTAATTTAGTGATTTCTTAGATGATTTTTAGTAGCTGTACTATGTATAAACTAAACACTTTACTTGCCTGTATCTCAATAACTAATCAAGTCTACTTACTCATGATAGTTTTTCTTTTAAATTCGTTATATGCGCTTTGATTCAAGATATTTTTCTGAGTTTCAGTATTAGTAGTTTAGTAGGTGGTACCAGCAGCGGTAACGGCAATGTGGGCAGAAATCATCAGTTAGTGAGGGGACGAATAGACGCACAAACTGCACCACCTATTCGAGACAGTCAGAATCTCCTCGCAAGAAGTATTTCTCAATTTACGGACTGTTGATGTAAGCTGGCTGTCCGTAATATTGCCTCACCTCAAGTGAGTTGAACCTAACTGTTCCTACGGGTTTCGGCTGAAAAACAGCGCTGCATGAAGTCGCTCCTGCGTGGGCGCAACCATCAGCATTATGCTGACGCCCAAACCCTTTGCCGCGCCCAGATTAGAGCTTAGAATTATTATTTGATTTATATTAATTTTTGTTAGCGTTGTTCATCTTTTATGTCTTTTGTAACATTTGTTTTGTGTTATCATTATGCTAAGACTGGTGTGGAAATAAATGTATTTTCTTTCTTTCTTTCTTTCTAACAAGCCAAGCAATAATGTTGTAGGGTATAAAACATATTTATAAGGGCAAAGTACTCGTACAACACATCAATTTTTTTTTAAATTTTTTTATGTTAACGAGATGGCACACGAGCACTTAGGCCACCTGATGGTAAGTGGAATCTGAGACCCATAGACATTTGAATTCTGAAGACTATAATCCTAAGACCTCAAATGCGTTACCAACTCTGAGGAGTAAGATGGAATGCCTATATGCTAGTAATTTGACCGGTAGTCTTATCCCCACACCGTAACACAACAATGCGAACACTGTTGCTTGGCGGGTGGGTAATGGATAAGGTGGTGGTAGCGATCCGGACGGACCCTGCACAGGGTCCTACCACCACTAACACACACCACTAGGTATTCCCTTATCCATGGTTCACTGAACAGAAGAACATTTGAAAAGAAATCAGTGAATACCTGAGCCACCTCCCCGCCCTCGTACATCTCCCCCTCGAAGTTACCTGAGTTTCAAAGCCCTTTTTTGACCGCCTTCAAAAAAGGAGAAGGTTATACGTTCCATTGTATGTATTTTGTTCTGTATGTTCATCGATTACTTCTTCAATTGTAAAGCGAATTTGATTTATTTTTTTGGTTTGATAGAGTATACTTCCGAGGTGGTCCCATTGTCACCAGGTGCCGGTCCCTTCCGAGGTGGTCAAATTGACCAGTAAGGAATTGAGGGAATTCCTCAAATATCGTAGGCAAACGTATAGCGATTTTAGTATTTTTAGTAACAAGTCCAGCAATTGCATTTAGAAAGTATCAGTTGGGTAAGTGGAACTGATGATTCATGATCCGATGGCCATCTGTGGTTTTCAAACCACAGATGGCCATCGGAACTCCTCAACGATACCTATTTGAAGGGTGGCGATAAGATATCTCGATTAAGATAGTTGAGCGACTATAACGAAGAATATTTACTTTTTGAAATATGACTATGACTTTCCAGCGGCGTTGCTTGCGGCGCGCTTGAAACTTAAAGTTTCATATCAACTATTAAGTGGGACTACGGAACAGCGTATTAAGATCACTAAAAAGTACAAAATAAAATAAATGTTTTAAAAAATAAAAAAAAACACCTTCAAAAACGCAGTAATTTCTTTTAAAGGTGTAGGCACACTTACCTAATAGGTTAGTCCAACTGAAGTCGGCGACCACAACATTTTCACCAAAAAAGCCGATTTCAGTTGGACTAACGTATTAGGTAGGTGCCTATAATTTTAAAAGAAGTTATTCTTGCGTTTTTGAAGGCGGGTTTTTTTAGATTTAGGACTATCTATTTGCTGTTCAAACGTTGACAATACGATTACATACCAAAAAAAGCAATAATTTAGTTCATACAGTTTTACTGAATAGAATAGAGCCCCTGACAGACTCCTTGTTGCGATTCATTGGAGCATTTCACAGCGCTACAACATGTTACTCTCATTTAAGGCTATTAAAGCAATCAACCCTGACTCGTGACAGCACGGGCCTTATTTTATTCAGTCCGTTGTTATTGGTACGAAGGCCGTTTCATATCTTAAGAAAATATGATTTACGATTAAATCTACATTTAAATATGTCCTTTTTCCCTACAGCCTCCGTTTTTGCATGAAAAGTCATATTGCTAGCGATATCATCAATCAATCAACAGAGCACTATTGCCTTACGCATGCTGCCTAGGAATGTTTAATTTATATCGGTTGAAAGTGATAAAATTGCATCTTATAATTGACATGCATGTTAGATTGTATTATTGTATTTTTTTTAAATATGTTTGTTGTTGGTGTACCTTACTTATTTAATAAATAAATAAATAAGTCCCGAGATATATACTAAGGGTAAATAAGCGCAAGCGAATGCGCCTACAGTTAGAGGGTGCAATTGATACTTTCACCCTAGTTAAACACTCTACTTTCATTTTTACTGAGACAAAGTAAACAAAAATGTTGTATTTTGCTGTCACGAACTTTGTCTTGAGGTATTGTCATACAAAAAATATGAGTGTTTTTGCGATACGGCTATTTCCTAAACATATTAAAGAATTAGGGGTAGATCTAATAATAACTTACATGCCAAATTGAGTAATGGGTTTAACGTCATTTACGGGTCATTTACGGGGCCTTTATTATTTATTAATTAAATTCTCTTAATTAACACTAACAGTCAGGCTACACGTATTATTTATTAATGAGAGATCAACACACACAAGAACTTACATCTAAGTAAGCATTATCTAAGCTTGAACTGAACTTAAGGTGACAATTGTTTCCAAGTGCCGAGTGGCTCATAAAGCATGCTCTGACACTACTATTTAGGTCGGTACTACTAAGAAAAGTGAAAATTAATTACTTACTTTAAAATAATTTCCACTTTAAATGGGATAGTAGAAGGTAATACCTAAACAGTAAGTTGAATGAAGAAAAAACTTTTTTATATTATTTTTTTATTAATATCAACAGTCCGAAATTCATTACCTCAAGCATAATATCGTTGGTCCTATTCATATTTTGCATCAGTGTCCTTCATCGATGGTCATGGTCATGGTAGTCGGTTCGTAGGTGAGGTCGAGCGCGCGCGTGCGCACTATCTCCTTAAACACGAAGGCGGACTTACGCGGCGTGCGCGTGCGCTGCGGGTCCGAGTAGTCCACCTCGTACAAGCCGAAGCGCTCCCTGCAAATGATACAATTATTTATAGTAAAAAACAAAACAGCATTTAGTTCATGAAAGCTTCCGAATTATTATTTGAGATATGTTACACACGTCAAAATTTTATATTTTTATACTGGCTCCGCCTATACTGGAGATTCAAAATTCTAGGTTGAACATTTGTCAAAGCGCGCTGGAGCGCAGCATTTTAGGGGCAAAATAGCTGGATCTCTTCCAAAACACCACACTGAGTTCTAAAAATAGCGTAGCCGATGATGGTGAAAAAACCTCCATATTAAAATGGGATTGGGCCGGTCTCATCTAACGAATGCTCTCTAGCAGGTGGGCACATAATATCTGTGGGCACCACCGGACGGTTACCAGCATCGTGCTAGACCAAGATAGTAGTGACTGAACGACTTAGATTCATTTCGGAGCGACTGGGTGATTGCTAAGGATAGACAGAGCTGTAAAATCGATCAACCGGCCTTTGCATAGCAGTGGGACACTATCACTGGCTAATTAAATCGGTAGGTCTTTTTCGGAACTTTATTAAATTTATTTTGCAGTATACACAGCAGGACGGCTAGCACATGACTGCGCGCGAGTTATGTCGCTCGCGAGATAGAATACCTGTCTTTTTCTGATCGTGGTAATTAGACGCCGACGGGTAGTCTATCTCGCGCACGACGTAACTTGCGCGCCGTCATATGCTAGCCGTGCAGAAGTAGTTAAGTATTGTCACTTCACACCTCTTTGGCCGTTTACGCTTGTTATGATTAGATCTAGTGGAAAATTACGTGTATCCCTGCATCCACTCGAAGTTGTCCATGATGCTCCAGGCGGTGTATCCCCGAACGTCGGAGCCCTCGTCCATGGCGTCCAGCATGGCAGACACGTAGCCGCGGTAGTACATGATGCGGTCCTCGTCCTCCAGGCCCTCGTACGTGGCGAAGCCGTTCTCCGTGATAAACACTGGTGGGTTGTTGTAATCTTTGCGGATCTTAGTGAGCAATTTGTAGAATCCCCACGGAGTATACTAGAATAAAAATATAATCGTTCAGAATTAAAAGTTAAATCATTTAGTAAAAATAATATTGGAAAAAAGTACATACTTTCGTAAAGTCTGATTCTCCAATTTTCCATGCTTGCAATTTATACGACACCCCACCAGCGTCGTCATATAACGAAGGAACATCGTGATACCCTTCAACGGTTTCATTCCTGTAGATTAACTGTGAAGAGTAATGGTTTAGGCCAAAGTAATCGGAGGTTCCTCGGACGTAGGCTTTTTCTTCTTCGGTGAACTCCGGTAACCGGGAACGGGAGAATCCTTGCGCGGCGCTCTTGGTCGCTACGTTGTTCACCATCTCAGGAGGGAAGCCACCGCTCTCAGAGAAAATAGGATGGGCGTATTGTCCCCACTAAAAAAAGAACTTACTGATAAGTAAAATTTCTACGCGTATTGGGTAGGCGACCATATCTGAAGTAACATACATTCAATAGCTAAAAAGAAAATCGTTTTTTAAAACGCTTACATTGAATTGATTAGAATCCTCAGCAGCTTGAACGTGTTCAGGATCTTCTTCATTTTCAGGCTCGTACCAGGTTGAGCTCAATGTTATACTGACGGTTCCGCCTTGCGATGTCCTGAACTCCTCGTCATAAATATGCCACGCTTTGGCGTGAGCCACGAGTAAATTCTTTGCACATAAGTATTCGGCCACACCCTGAATGTTTAATATTGGTGCCATCGTGTTACTGCCGTAGCCATTATAACAAACAATATGAGGTTCATTCATTGTAATCCAGAACTTGACCCTGTCACCAAAAAGTTGGAATACTGTACGTGCGTAGTCTCCGTACCAATCAACGATGTTGGAGTTCGTCCAACCACCCATATCTTGTAGCTTCTGCGGCAAATCCCAGTGGTATAATGTTATCATAGGTGTAATGTTATACTTAAGCATTTCATTTATGTAATTGTTGTAGAATTCCACGCCAAGTGGGTTGATTTGGTCGGGGAAGCTAGTCGGCATGATTCGGGTCCACGAAAGAGAAAATCTGTAGTAATCGATTCCCAGTTCCCTCATCATCTCTACATCTCTTTTGTATAGATGGTACGAGTCGTCGGCAATATCGCCGTTGGAGCAATCTTTGATTAGGCACGGGTTGTTGTGTGTCATGTGATCCCAAATATTAGGAGATTTCCCTGTAGAAAATACCATAATTGTTGATGATTTTGTAACATTTTGATCCCACCATAAACATAAATGTAAAAAATAGTTCAGTATCTCATGTGCCCCAAAAGTTATAGTTAGGCTAATTTATTGCTATTAAATGCACTGCGAGCACTGACTTAACAGTATAAAAGGTTTTAAATTTAGAGTTCACAGTTTTGTGTTAGGCTGATTGCTTGCTCATACTTACCATCCTCATCCCAAGCGCCCTCTATCTGGTAGGAAGCGGTCGCCGTCCCAAACAAAAATCCCTCAGGGAACTTGCGTGGGTTCTGCCGCGCATTGCTAGCCAACTTGCACTCCGCTAGCGCAAGAACGGAGACGGATATTCTGAAAATTTATAAAAGTTAATAAATATATAGTTAAGGACTTTAATTATTGAAGCTCTCGCAGAAAGCCAATTGTCAATTTTGTCGTAATTAGTCGTAATTACTTGTGTTGACGATGTCATAATGACATCAACACTTTTAGAATCCGTGATTCGACTCGATCTAATCATCGAGTAGCGTGGCTAATATGTATATAACACGTGGTTCAATGAGTCCCGAGACTAAGTACTAAAACAAGGTTTTTTTATATTTTTTTTTTTTATTCATCAAAGTAGTCTCCTCCAAGACCGATACAGTCCCTCCTACGCTTTTCTAACTTTTTTATCCCATGTGTGTAAAACGATTTGTCTTTGGCTTCAAAATACGCCTCCGATGCTGCGATAACTTCACTGTTTGAGTCAAATTTCGTACCCTGGAGCATTTTTTTGAGATCTGCAAACAGCCAGTAATCGCGGGGGGCCAAGTCTGGCGAATGAGGTAGCAATTCGAAGACTTATTCATTAATTTTGGCCATCGTTCTCACGGACATATGACAAGGCGCGTTGTCCTGGTGAAACACCACTTTTTGTTTGCTCATTTGAGGCCGTTTATCCGCAATTTCGTACTTCAATCGCTCCAATAAGCACATGTAATAGTCACTATTTATATTTTGCCCCTTTTCAAGGTAGTCGATGAAAAGTATTTTATTTAGGCTAAGTCGGCTATTTAGGTTAAGTCACTATGACGTTTCAAAAGATTATTATTTGTAAACCTACTTGAATAAAGATTATTCTGATTCTGATTCATGTTTCATCCATTGTCACATACCGACGTAAAAAAACCTTTTTATTACGATTCATCAGCGCCAAACATCGCTCTGAATCATTGATACGTTGTTCCGTTTGATCAGTTGTAAGCAAACGCGGCACCCACTTGGAAAAAAGCTATTACATGGCCAAATTTTTATGTAAAATTGTGAAAACACAACCAGCTAAAATCTTCACTATCTCGGCTATCTCGCGCACTATTATCTTCCGATCTTCCATTACAATTTTCAGGACTTGGTTAATATTTTGTTGAGTCACTGCTTCATTTGGACGACCTGAGCGTTCCCCATCATTTTTGTCCATGCGACCGCGTTTGAAGTCGGCATACCATCGACAAATGGTTGCTTAGAGAATGCTGATCCAGCATAACATTTAATAAGCCATTGCAGTTCTTCAACGGTATTTTTTCCCATAAAAAAACAAAGTTTTATCAACACGCGAAACTCGTTTTTTTCCATTGTATCGAAATTACAAGCGTAACAATTCTAAAAAGTTTTTAAAACCGACTGCATGTTTTGATTTTGTCGTATATGCTAGTTACCCTTTATATATATGTTAGTTACCCTTTATTTATTTTTTTGTGCAGCTGTATTGTTTTTGTTAGTACCCAGTGACACGTTAAGACGAATGTAATTACACCTGGCTCGTTGAAATCAGCCCATTAATCCAGCCTCTGCGAGGGAACATAGAGTCGGACATACATACAGGTCAAACACATAACCCTCATTTTGGGCTTTGCCGCAGTCGGGTAAAAGGACTTAAAGGATTCATTGACACACTGTATTTTTAGGGTTCCGCACCTCGAAAGGAAAAAGCGGAACCCTTATAGGATCACTTCGTTGTCCGTCCGTCCGTCTGTCAAAACCTTTTTTCTCAGGAACGCGTGGAGGTATCAAGCTGAAATTTATATCAAATACTTAAGTCTACTGTCCCTTAGAGCTGTGAAAAAATCAAACTTCTAAGCTAACGCAATCAAAAGATACAGCCGTTTAAGCCGCAAATTTCGGCAGATTTTCGAAACTCGCAAGGGAATCAAAACCTAAAGGGTACTTTTAGTCGATCTAGAATCTTGAAATTTGGTACGAAGCAACGTTTTATAGCACAGATAAAGGAAAAATTGCGAAAACCTTAAATTTTTAGCTACGTCACAAAAATAAACATTTTACGATTGGAAACTTCTATGCAGTTGGTAAACTAATCGCGATCTATGTCGATGTATGCAGACAACAGTTTTTCAACGGCAAAGTCAAGTTCGTCCGTCAATACAATTTTACACTCATAAGTTTGTACGGAACCCTCGGTGCGCGAGTCCGACTCGCACTTGACCGTCTTATTTTTATTGAATTAAATTTTCTGTTGACCCGAACGTTAATATATTGCGAGTCCTAGCCCTGAAGTAATAAAACCGACATACATATATGTAATTGAGAGTATTCCATACACTGTAAAATACCAAGTTATGTACGTATCTAGTATTGTTGTTTAAAAAACTTTAATGTTTTCTTCACTCATATTTCAAGTTAAAATCGGATCTTTGCGCGATAAGACGTTTTACTGGAAAACGTGTTAGATAGCCAATTATTTTCTTTACCAGGGCCCGTATTGTGGTACCCTTTATAACGGTGGATAAAGCATCCGTCACTATCGCACTTACATACTGGTCAGAAAATGATAGTTTTATCCACGTTTATCCACATCGATAAACATGACCAATGACCATAACAGAGCTTATAGCCAAGGTTCGTACGCTAACTAGAGTTTCTATTCGTTTTGTTTTTAAACCATTGCGTCACTAGTAGATCACGTGAATTTTCGTATGACTAGATGTACCAATGACGCAATTGATTTAAAAACAAAACGAATAGTATCGCTAGTTAGCGTACGCATCTTGGCTACAGCCTCAGGCCCCCAAGGTCGATGGCGTCGCTATCGGGAGTCCTCTATCGATTGCGGCATGCGGCAATTTTTGACTGGAATATTTTGAAAATATGTCTTTACAATCGGATCTACCTATGGTGTTAGTAATTGTCAGGACGAGGAAAACAAAAAAATCACCTGGGCGCCACCGGGCTCGAACAGCCAGTAAGTAAATAATTAATATCGGCGGACCACCTCACACAGCTTTCAACTCTATACCATTTTTAATGTCTTACTGATTTGTATCAAACTTAAATCTATATATAAAAATCAATTGCTGTTCGTTTGTCTCGCTAAAACTCGAGAACGGCTGGGCCGATTTGGCTGATTTTGGTTTAAAAATGTTTGTCATAGTCCAGGGAAGGTTTAAAAGGTGCGAAAATAATTGAAAAGTCCTCCGGGAAAGTCAGAAATTTGCAGCGGGGCGAAGCCGCTGGCGGGCCGCTAGTGTATGAATAAATCATCAACAGCCATGCCCTAAATAACTAAATAAAAAAGAACTAGTAAAAAAAACTCTAGGCTGTGTAGTCAACTATTTTTTATCACTTTGGTATTTTATATCGCATTTAAATATATTCATCAATCTTGTTACAAAAGTGTGTACTCTACTATTGATGCTGTCGATACTACTAGAGATACAGGCAGGGTTTGGTTGTTATTTGACGCATTCCTTTAAGGGGGCATATCTGAGCTCATTTGCAGCAAAAAAGAGTTATGTACTCGTAAGCACCCTATCCGAATATGGCTTTTCTTAAAACCCAAACGTTTATTTTTTGAAACAAAATACTAGAAATTTTGGTAATCAAATATAAATAATTACAACTTTATTATCTCCGTTCATTAAATCCGTAACTTTTACCAGTTTTTAGGATTTCGCACCTCGAAAGGAAAAAGCGGAACCCTTATAGGATCACTTTGTCGTCCGTCCGTCCGTCCGTCCATCTGTCAAGACCTTTTTTCTCAGGAACGCGTGGCAGGGTTTCTCAGTATCAAGCTGAAATTTATATCAAATACTCAGGTCTACTGTCCCTTAGAGCTGTGAAAAAATCAAACTTCTAAGCCAAAGCAATCAAAAGATACAGCCGTTTTTGCCGCAAATTTCCGCAAATTTTCGAAACTAGCAAAGGAATCAAAACTTCCAGTCGATCTAGAATCTTGAAATTTCGTATGAAGCAACGTCTTTTAGCACATATAAAGGAAAAATTGCAAAAACCGTAAATTATTAGTAACATCAAAAAAAAATACGATTGCAAACTTTTGTGCAGTTGGTAAACTAATCGCGACATATGTCGATGTATGGAGACAACAGTTTTACAACGGTAAAGTCAAGTTCGTCCCTCAATACAATTTTACATTCTTATAAGTTTGTACTGAACCCTCGGTGCGTGAGTCCGACTCGCACTTGACCGGCTTTTTTAGGATACCGAAGCCAAAATAAAATCATCTTTAACAAAATGTTAACTAGGTACCAAACTAAGTAGCGGCATGACCCTATACTCCAAATTTCATCAAAACATACTCGTATACACATAGGTATATCTTGTAGTTTTTGGGCGGACATAGTGAAACTGTAAGGGTTCGTACATAAGAATTTATACACTTTCCTACAGTCGTAAAACTATTATCAGAAAATCGATAGTCAAAGTTTAAATATAAAAAAAAGCTGAAAGCTTTGTACCTATGGTCAATACCAACTAGGCTAAATTTAAACGCATATTTAATTTAAATATTCAACAAAATCCAAAAGTAATAACAATACTCACAACAGTCTTTTCCACGACATTTTGTGGTTGCGGCGGCGGTGCTCCCACAATGAGAAGAATTGGATGCAGAGTTTATTTATAATATGTGGGATGTTTTGAACATCTTTTAATCTTAGTAAGCAGATCGAACAGATAGATAAGTAGATAATGTCAAAACTAAAGTTATGTCATGAGCCGGGGGCATTAAGGTGTGATCACACTTGGGTGTCAGCGAAAATGCTTGAATAACACATTCAACTATTGATTTTGTCGGTACTTTTACTGCTGCGACGCAATTTAAGATGCAAACGCTACGCTAAATAAAGTGTCCTTAGTTAAGGAACATTAAAGAAACGTTAACTTTTGTCATTTTTGTGACGAATTTAGCCATAAATGTATGGCAAATGTTCGTCACAAAACTGACAAAGTTGGTTACCTTTCTTAATTTTTTTTAACTGGGGTACGTACTACATTTTATTTTGAAAATGCCCACTAACGTCTTTTCCATCGCTCAAAATGTATTAGGATGACATTCTCGTGCGTTACGATAAACTACGTGGTCAACTGTCATCCCATACATTTTGAGCGATAGAAAAGAAAAATATTAGTAGCGTTTGCTAGTTTGGCTTGCGCCCCAGGCGGGCTAAACCAGTTGAAACGCGCCTTAATACCTATAATGGTATATCTCCGAAAGCAAGTTTCACGTCAAGTTCAGAACTTTGCTGATAAATAAACACTCCATTAGACATAATCTTACAAAACATAATAATCTTTTTGCATTACATACGTCAAAAAAAAAAGATAATATTGTTATTTATCAGCTCGTAGTGGGATTTCGAGCGATAAAGCAGTCCGTAGTTGCAATGCATGGGGTTCACGGCGTGGATTGAATAGCGGTTTTCAAAAACATAAGAGTAAGTTCTGATGGTATTATTAGGCCAAAAGGGGACCCATATGAGATCACTTTTTTATCCGTGCGTCTGTCACATCACAGAGGAATTTTTCGAAAACTAAGCATCATCGAAACTTGAAATATGGCGTTGTGATAGATCTTGATGACGCGCTTGCATGTTTTAGAACTTGAAGTAAATGTTAAGAAATAAGAAAGTCCCAGACTAGAATAGGGTTGAGTTAATACGCTATTCTGGCCCAGTATAAGAAGGACTTTCTTATTTCAATATGTTTATTAGTTTTAATGATATCGGTAGGGAACGCTACCTTGCAGTACAACTATGGCTCTCGTGCCTGAATATAGCTATAATTGTAATTCCAAATCTTGATATGTAATCTTCAGTGATCGGAATAGGTAGTGCAATTTCGCGAGACTTCGGTGCGTGAGTTTAGTATGGATATAGCTTGTAACCCCGGGATTACATTTGCAAAGTGTTAAAGTTTGTGTTTAATTCAGAAATGTTATTAAAATATGATTTTAACGATTATTTTGGTAACACAGAATATCGCATTGACGAAATATGTAGACACTTGCAATGACAAAAAGTAAAATAATATTTACAATAACATTTTTTTTTAGATTTTTCACATGTTCCCATTTAACTTCAATTAAGGTCATCAAGAAAATATTCTGTGAAATAATACGAGTCCCGGAATCTGGGGTCTTATCCATATTAAGTATAATGTTTAAGGTCATTCACCCGAAATTGCACTACCTATTCCGATCACTGGTAATCTTCAATAACGTAGTATTGTATTGAATTACACCATAATTTCAAAATATTATCGCAATCAAAATAAATCCATTAATTCTCAGCTTCTAAAGCATTTCTTGTTTTATTTAACAAATTTGATTCCCAGTATAGAAAAAAAAATGGTTTACACACCTAGTGGCATTTTATCTCACTTGCAAGAAAAGCAGCTGTAACTTTGTTTTTTGCCTATATTTAGTAGTACTTGTTGCACGAATTCGAAATTTTGATTACTTAACTGCGCCAACTTAAAGCATTTTTTTTGTTGAATGCGAAACGAGAATAGTACCTAGATTGTGTAACAAGGGAGCAAAACTACATATTTACGGTGGGGGCGTACATTGATTCCTGAACGAAGCGAAGCATTCTAAAATATTTATAATCCTGAGCGTAGTGAGGGATTCAAGTGCTAACGCCCAAGGTGGAAATATTTTTTCCCCCGGGAACATGGATGAGTAGAAGTCTAAGTCTAGCGTGTGAACCATACTGCTTTTCACATCACTTATGAGCAAAATAAAAGATCTTAGGGATGAAACCAATTTTCCTAATAGGTGATGTGACAAATTAATTGTAGTTGATTATGTGCATACTATTTTCATATTTCATTGCGTTTATATTTTATACGGGCAACAAAATGTCCTTGAACAGAAAAGTGCCACTTTGATCCCTCCTAACAGGGAAGCAAAATAAAAGTCCCCTTGCCGAATAGGTGATGTGAAAAATGCTTTGGTGGCTTACAAAGCATACATATACATATATAAAATGCGTTGATATTTTGAAACTATGGGTTTTTAATGATTATATCCTAATACTCAAAAAGAACGGTACCCAGTTGGGACAGTTGTCCGGCTCCGATTTCATTTATTTAGATATAATATGTTAGAGATTTGTCTAAAATAAAAGTCTCGTATGATTTTTAGCTGCCCAATTTGAACCTATTGGAAGAAAATGGCCTCCAAATTACTGAAAAGTGACTAAACCTTCTAACTTCTGTACAGAATTCGGTTCAAGCAATTTGCTAGGTAGTTAATTACTGGTTTGATTATACAGGGTGTCCCAAAAACCGACGTTAAGCCAGAAATAGGTGAAAGGGCAGGTCATAAGCTATCGATTTAACCCCCGATTAAAATGATCAATATCCCCGAAAGTACTAAAAATCGCTGAACATATTATGGGGGTTAAATCGATAGTTTATGAGCTGCCCTATCACATATTTCCGGTTTGACGTCGATTTTTGGGACACTCTGTATGTAAAAATAATATAAATAATATTTTGTTACATCACATTACATTTCATAGTGTAAATATTTTATTACGTTTATAAATAAACGTTATTAAATTTTAATGGAGGAAGTTCATGAGCTTGATGAGATAACATCAGATCAGGCGTTTGGTCGTTGTAGGAGAGGTATATATTTTTTTATTTTAGATAACGCTTTTAATGACGAAATTGTTTAAATTATACTCTTATAAAAGGCTGTTCAACAAAACAAGCAGTTTTTCAAGTGTATCCATATTCATCGACTGATAATCTTTATCTCCTATTTGACTACTTGAACTTCGATCATTTATCTATTCACATCCACATTATCTACAACACAAGAAGTTATCATTCGATTGTAAGACCAAGGTCCAAGGTCGTCAATCGAATAAAGTTAATAAATAAAATAATAAATAAATAAATAAATCACAGGACAATGTCACACAAATTGACCTAGTCCCAAACTTAGCTCTAGGCTTGTAATATGGGTACTAGACAACGATAAACTTACTTATATAGAGAAATACATACTTAAATACATAGAAAACATCCAAGACTCAGGAACAAATACTCGTGCTCATCACACAAATATCTGCCCTTACCGGGATTTGAACCCAGGACCCCTAGCTTCGAAGGCAGGGTCACTACCAACTAAGCTAGCAAAATTAAAAATTAACAAATGCGACATCGTGCACAAGTCTTTCAAAAAGTGTAGGTACTTTGGTTCGTAAAGTGTGAACACTTCCTTATAATATATCTAATATAATCAGTGCTCGGATATTTCATCGCACGGTAAGATGAAAGTACATTATGGAGTCGATATTAAAATAAACTTTAGTCATATTCCGTGTGGTTGCCGGGTTAGAATAGTGCCACTCCATGTCTTCCCGTGGATGTCGTAAGAGGCGACTAAGAGAATAAGGGCTGTAAGGCGATGTGCTTGTAACCTGTCACTAATACACTAGTAAACTTCTTAGCCTAATTGTGCAAAATGAGGTTACAGAACTATCAACAAGTATTTTTATAGTTGTTGATATTTCTGTAGCTCTGCCTACCCCACTCTGGGAATAAAGGCTGGATGTTATGTATGTATGTATGTATGTATGTATGTATGTCATATTCATACTTATACTCATACATACATTAAATCACGCCTAGTTCCCAGAGGGGTAGGCAGAGACCACTTCTTTCCACCTGCTATGATCCTGACAAATCTCTTTCGCTTCCACATTCATACATCGAGTCATGCATGCACGTCGGTTTCGGGTACTTAGGATTCGGGCCTTTTGCAGAATTTACATACACATACATACATAACATCACGCCTTCATTCCCAGAGTGGGGTAGGCAGAGCTACAGAATTACCAATAACTCTTAAATTTTTGATACTTCTGTAACCACATTTTGCACAATCAGGCTAATATGCTTACCAGTGTATTAGTGACAGGTTGCAAGGCCATCGCCTAACAATACTACAAGCCTTTATTCCCTTAGTCGCCTCTTACGACATCCACGGGAAGACATAGAGTGGCACTATTCTAACCCGGCAACCACACGGAATATAACTAAAGTTTAATTTTAATATCGACTCCATAATGTACTTTCATCTTACCGTGCGATGAAAAATCCGAGCACTGATTATATTAGATTTTGCAGAATTTCTCCGATTTGATTCAAAAAAGTACTTCCTACCCTAGATATATAGTGCGAAAGTGATTGGCAAATCACTTTCGCACTATATATCTCTTTACTCATACTCATTCATTTAAATAACACCAAAAGATTATATTATGAATAAAAATGTTAAACGCCCCGCCATGTTTATTAGATTATGGCCCAAATAATAAAAATAACATGTACATTTAGTAAGCTCCTAGTTTGTATTATCCATAGAGCATGTAGCTACAGGAATTTGTGTTTCAAAATCGTGACAGTGTAAATAAATTAATCTTGATCATGCGGCCAGTTTGTATAAGGTCTATCGCAACAATATAGTCTTTAAAACTAGGTAACGTAATTAAATATAATAAATAAGTACATATATATAAAAGACGGGACTATGTATATGTGTGAGCATAAGTATGTATATGACTAAAGTTTTAATTTGAATATTGACTCCATAAATTCCTTTCATCTTACAGTGCGATAAAATTTCACGAGCTATGAACATGTGGTTTATTAATAAATAATATATTATCGATATATCATACTACTCAGCATCAGCTTATATTGTGATCAATATAACGCGCTCGCGCATCGCAAAATTCAACAAAGCTCAAAGGAATATCAACGACCATCACACTTATCTTCCCACACCATGCCAAGACTCGAACACTTACTCTAGTATGTACAGGGACCCTCTTCACTCGGCCAGCCATCAATATAATTTTAAGAAAATGATTTAATACAATAACAACTGGGGCCCTAGCCAAGATGCAAACGCTCCTAACGTTTTTCTTTTCTGTCGCTCAAAATGTATGGGATGACAGTCGACCACTTGGTTTACCGAAACGCACGAGAACATCATCCCATACGTTTTGAGTGATAGAAAAGAAAAACGTTAGTGGCGTATGCATCTTGGCTAGGCCGACAGGGGTACGATTTTCAAATCTCACCGAGACGACCAATGAGTACTCGTAGGTTTAAAACCAATTAATGCGTGGATTTTATTCTGCGATAACCCTTTTAGATTTGATATCAAAACATAACGCCTTTTTCATATCAAATCCAGAAGGAGGGCCCGCTATTATTCTTTTATTAATTTCACTGTCTGCCGCTGTATGCAGTATTATGTGTAAGTAATTACATATTGTCTCTGCGACAATTATACTTTAAAAAAAGTGATTGTTGACGGTCAGGCGAAAGTATGCGAAACTATTACAAAGAAAGAAAGAAAAATCATTTATTCAGAGACACAAACAGCACCTAAGTGCAAACAGTCAGTACAAATGATTACAAGAATAAATTACAACGGTGAACTTACAAGTACTACTGATAGGAAAATAATAAAACTAATTAAGGTGCCAATTAATCCCACTGAAACGGATCGCCACTCACCATTAAGTTGCGGCAACGACATGGTTGGTGCTGCAACGCTGGTCCTCTGTGGTGACCGGTGTGTGTTGATGTGAGCAGGACAGCGGGTGATGTGCGACAAAATTGTGTTCGGTAATTAAGTGATTAGAATAATAATAATGTGCGCTTGTAAGGTATGTTTTACCGTTTTTACAACACAACAAAAATAAAAAAAAAATACGTCAATAACGCTTATTGTACAGAAAATCGCTTTATTTTTCAACTTTTGTTGTTAGGGAATCCGCCAATATCACATAATCTGAATAAAAAAGAAACTCTAAGTATCTTTTACGGCTCTATAGATAGACAGACGGACGGATGGACAGACCGTCTTAGTAAAAGGGTCCCGTTTGACAACGTTCGGATATGGAACCCTAATAAATTGGTGTATACGAGTAATATGTATGACGAGGGTGTACCGCTATCTCGGGACGTTTTAACGTGTAACGTCCATAATAAATAAATATCGGAAAAAAACCTTTTCCCCGATATCAATTAGTATGGAAGTCACGGGTTTTTATGTGAGAACACAGATTGAGTTTGGAATTTGGTTCTGTGTGTAATTTCTCTATTATACAAACACGAGATTTCAATTTTAACGCGATTTGAATAGAAATTATCTAAAAAAAGAAAAATCCGCCCCTGTTTGAGTCGAACTCGGGTTTTGTACCAACTTAAAGTGTACGTTTGGTATGTCACCAATTATGTTTTTAACTTAATTTTGATTTTACAACTTATTCATTACACAGCCATCAATCTGTAAAGATTTTGGTGACAACCCCATGGGTCGTGTTATGTTTTATTGTTTAAGAAATATATTTTGCCTGGAAAAAGAGGGAGGGCTTCACCATATAGATCGGGATCTACCATCGCTTCCATCACATACACTGAAAAACAGTTCCATAGCTGATTTACCTTTTCAACAGCAATTTTCTTTCTTATTGTCCAATTAAGTTTAAATGTTTATTATTATTATTTTTTGTTTATGTGTGTTTGCTTGTTATTGGTGAATAAAGATTCTTAGATTTATTTTTTATTTTATTTAACGGTTCCAGCAGGGTTAGGTACATACACGTGAGACGAAGACGTATCGACAAAACGAACAATGCAATGCAGTACTTATTGTAGGATGTTTTGGAAAGTGTGTAAGATTTCAGTAAGCAGATATAGTGTCTAAAGTCTTGCTAAGTTGCGTTTACACTTAGCTTTCAGGCGGAATACCTTGTGGAGTGGGTATAATTAATTATTGACTCGGTCAGTAGGCCTTTACTCTTGCTCTATCTCCGATGGCAAAGTTTGGGAAGGTATGTCAAACTCAAGAGTTTACTGATAAACGATACTATCTTACTTGTACACAATCAATACAAAATGTATGTCTGTCCTTTTTTATACAATTGTATTGTTTTGGTTTTTCTTTTATCCAATAAAGTGTTCACATTCATAGATACATACTTACTTACTAATAATTCGGCTACGTGGTTGTAATTAAATCTATGTCCATATTAAAACTGCAGATTTTCAGCCCAGAATTAGACTAGCGTTTTATTGAATCACTCGAAATGAAAACTACCAAAATCTTAATCAGAATCGTTCTTGACTAGGTGTCATGATCATCGGTTGGGCTATTTACAATGTAAGTAATCCAACCCATCCTGAAGTGTGACTTTCGATCGATCAAAGCCTAAAGATTATTTGTCTTAGACCAGTCCTGAATTTGAAAAAGTGAAGTTATAGAAGCAAATAATCTTACTTTTTGTTAGACGTTGGTTTTTTTTACTAATAGGGAGTGGGAGGAATGAAATTCACAATCAGGGCGTGGGGCATCGAAATTAAGTAAATTAATATCAGGGGGCAATCTCACACAAATTGACCTAGTCCCAAACTAAGCTCTAGGCTTGTACTATGGGAACTAGATAACGATAAACATACTTAGATAGAGAAATACATACCTACTTAAATACGTAGAAAACATCCAAGACTGAGGAACAAATATTCGCGCTTATCACACAAATATCTGCCCTTACCGGGATTTGAACCCAGGACCGCGGGCTTCGGAGACAGGGTCAATCCCAACTAGGCCAACATATTTACATTTAAGATTTTGTGGATCAGAAGGCTCGAACAGAATAAAGAAAAGAGTGCACAAAATCTTAAAAGACCTATGTTGACGAATGGGAAGCCAATTGAGTTGACGGCGGAAAAAATAAATATGATCGTATTACGAAGTCCAAAAATGAAACGTACGTTTGAACTTTTTCCTTATAGTTATCCTGCATAAAACAGCGGGAGAGTGTACGATGCGCACGAGAACACCACGTGGTTACTGTAGCTCGAGAACAGCGGGAGAGTGCGATGCGCACGAGAACACCACGCGGTTACTGTAGCTCGAGAACAGCGGGAGAGTGTACGATGCGCACGAGAACACCACGCGGTTACTGTAGCTCGAGAACAGCGGGAGAGTGTACGATGCGCACGAGAACACCACGCGGTTACTGTAGCTCGAGAACAGCGGGAGAGTGTACGATGCGCACGAGAACACCACGCGGTTACTGTAGCTCGAGAACAGCGGGAGAGTGTACGATGCGCACGAGAACACCACGCGGTTACTGTAGCTCGAGAACAGCGGGAGAGTGTACGATGCGCACGAGAACACCACGCGGTTACTTTAGCTCGAGAACAGCGGGAGAGTGTACGATGCGCACGAGAACACCACGCGGTTACTGTAGCTCGAGAACAGCGGGAGAGTGTACGATGCGTACGAGAACACCACGCGGTTACTGTAGCTCGAGAACAGCGGGAGAGTGTACGATGCGCACGAGAACACCACGCGGTTACTGTAGCTCGAGAACAGCGGGAGAGTGTACGATGCGCACGAGAACACCACGCGGTTACTGTAGCTCGAGAACAGCGGGAGAGTGTACGATGCGCACGAGAACACCACGCGGTTACTGTAGCTCGAGAACAGCGGGAGAGTGTACGATGCGCACGAGAACACCACGCGGTTACTGTAGCTCGAGAACAGCGGGAGAGTGTACGATGCGCACGAGAACACCACGCGGTTACTGTAGCTCGAGAACAGCGGGAGAGTGTACGATGCGCACGAGAACACCACGCGGTTACTGTAGCTCGAGAACAGCGGGAGAGTGTACGATGCGCACGAGAACACCACGCGGTTACTGTAGCTCGAGAACAGCGGGAGAGTGTACGATGCGCACGAGAACACCACGCGGTTACTGTAGCTCGAGAACAGCGGGAGAGTGTACGATGCGCACAAGAACACCACGCGGTTACTGTAGCTCGAGAACAGCGGGAGAGTGTACGATGCGCACGAGAACACCACGCGGTTACTTTAGCTCGAGAACAGCGGGAGAGTGTACGATGCGCACGAGAACACCACGCGGTTACTGTAGCTCGAGAACAGCGGGAGAGTGTACGATGCGCACGAGAACACCACGCAGTTACTGTAGCTCGAGAAATATTGTTCACTCGACTATGAATTAAATGTCTTTTTCTAGATTGATAAGAAAGATAAACAAACATTTTCACTTTCACATGCAATTTCGAAGGCTGTATTTCATAAACAACTTATTCATTGTGTCGATATTTTAGCATTGAAGTTTAGGTAATTAATGTAGATTAACTTCTTCTTAAATATTTCCTTTTCATTTTACTAAACACTTTATTTTGTAAAATGTAAAGAACCGTAGCATGGAACACTTCGGAGGGGAGAGGAGCGATTGGCCACTGGTATAGATTCAGCGAAGTCGAATTTGTATGAAAAAATCGATTACCAAAAAGTAATATCATTTGCTTGTAGACACACAACGGAAGCATTTTTTCAAGTTTTTGTCTGGACTATTTGTTAGAAAGGATAGGTTATTTATACGATGTTATACGTCAGTAACGTGAAGAAACCTTATGCATAGGTTACGAAGGTTAGGTTAGGTTAGATCTGTGACTACCAAAAAATTATAACTCATGCCCGTGGAAATGCCTGTCAATGAAATGAAAATTCGGCGAAGTAAACAATTCTATGAAATGAGTGTCGACATTTCAAGGATAAACCGTTTTGTTTTAGTTGTGTTCGTAAATGTCAAGACAAGGTTTGTATGAAAGACGAAATTTACCTGGGCGACGCTGTACACAAACCAGGGCCTCTATTCAGGTGCGTTATAACGATATCGTGTTTGACACGTTTAAGAATCGTTTATGTCACAGTCGCCATTATTGTAAATGACATAAGAGTTTTCAAAACGTTGACAATACGGAAACAGGTCAAAAACGATATCGTTATTACCTTATAGAATTCCAGCCCTGGGCCTCTATTCTACTGCGTTATGACGATATCGCGTTTGACGTGTTTTGGAATCGTTTATGTCACAGTCGCCATTATTGCAAATGACATAAAAGTTATTAAAACTTTGACAATACGGAAATACGTCAAATACGATATCGTTATTACCGTGTAGAATTCCAGCCCTGGTCAATAACGATATCGTTATTACCTTGTAGAATTCCAGCCCAGCTATTTATAATGAAAAGTTGGAGTCATTTTTTAATTAATGCCCATTGCCTTTCAAACTTACAGTAAAGGATCTCATGAAAGAATTTTCTTAGTAGATTAGTATTATAATAGATACTTAATAACAGCGACACAAAATCAAAGTTGAATCCAAGTTTTTGTCGAGTCAAACTTTCCGGGCGTAGGGCGGGTAATTGGAAATCCTCGTTGCGGTTTTGTCAGCACAATTTCTCGGGAACTTTGAATAAAGGTGGATTTTTTGGGTAAAGAAAGTCGCATCAAAGGCAGCATAATATATTTAACTGGATAATCGAAAAATTCACCTCGTCAAAGCTCCGATATATTGTACAAACACATCGAGACAGGAATAAGGCAGAATTCTGTAATTAGGTACAACATTTTCTAACCTTATAGCTTATTAGTTTATTACTCAAAATAACAAATGGTCCACCAGGGCCTCTATTCAGTGGTTCTAGACAAGTTGCATTCGACAATCGTTAGCGATTATGTTTCGATTGATAAATGTATGGAATTGACGTAAGCCACCGAGATAGTAACGTGACACTTACGTCAATTCCATATATTTTTCAATCGAAACATAATCGCTAGCGAGTGTCGAATACACCTTGTCTAGCCCCACAGGTGCGTTAAAACGATATCGTGTTTGACACGTTTAAGAATCGTTTATGTCACAGTCGCCATTATTGTAAATGACATAAGAGTTATCAAAACGATGACAATACGGAAACAGGACAAAAACGATATCGTTTACCTTGTAGAATTCCAGCCCTGTCCCGGTATCTGTCTGTAACCAAATCAAATGTCTGTCATTTGATCTGTAATCAAATGTCTATGGGTCTCAGATTCCACTTACCATCAGGTGGCCTGAGTGCACGGGTGCCTTCTCATAACATAAAAAAAAAACACGGTGTCTGTTTGTAACCAAATCTTGTTGTATGGGAGCCCCTTTAGTTTATTTTATTTCAATTTAATTTAGTTTTGAAGTGAATACTTATATACAACTAAATATTCTGTGAATATTTCAAGCGTCTGTTGCCGTTATTAATATCGAACAAAAAACGGCATAAAATCACGTTTCTTGTATGGAATGCCCACTTAAATATTTAGTATTTGTCGTTAAAACTATCAAGTTTCATGCGATACAGCCTGGTGACAGACAGACAGACTGACAGTGGAGTTAGTAATAGGGTCTCGTTTTTAGGGTTCCGTAGTCAAACTAGGAACCCTTATAATTTTGCCATGTCGTCCGTCCGTCCGTCCGTCCGCAGCCTAGCGCAGAGACTCTTAGTACGAATATGCATATTAGTCACGTCAACAAAGTGGTACAATAAAATTTAAAAAAAGTTTTTTTAGGGTACCTCCCCTACACGTAACTTACTAGTCGTCATTGGTTGTTGAGATACAGGCGATTAAAGTGTTTATACCTACTAAAATCATCTAAGACGGCACCAATTGACGTTAAATAGCAAATTTGTTATTAAGTACTTGTTGATTTTTATGTTTGAACGGCTTCGGAACCCTACACTGAGCATGGTCCGACATGCTCTTGCCCGGTTTTTTACCCTTTCGTTACGGAGCTCTACTAAATGCTTACCTTTATTTTCGTCTTCGTGAAAATCCTCATCAGTCGTGGTTTTTTTGGATAAAATACATTTAAGAGGCCAAATTTTTATGTTTATCGTTATATAGTAGTTCTAGTACCCATAATACGAGCCTAGAGTTTAGTTAGGGACGAGGTTCATTTGTGTGACACGGTCCCCTAAATTTCATTTATTTATTTAAGTACCATGTCTACCTTGTAATTTATTACGTATTTCGCGATAAAGCAGCAGTCGCTTGCTGGAAAACTCCGATACTCTCTTCTAATGGGTTTAAAAGCCTTTCGTAATTAAGGCGACCCATTCATCATAAAACTAGACTGTTCTTCGTAGTGAGCGTGATAGTGTTTATTGTCGTTGCCGTACTTAATAATTATTAGGCTTTAGTGTGTTAACCGTAGTTATAATTAAATGAATTATTTTGATGTTACCACTGACAGATGAATTGCCTTCATTTAATATTCAGCTTTCTCATACAAATAAAATAGTTTACTAAATCGGTAGACGTGGCTAACAGTAATATAAAAATAGCTTTATTTGTATGAAATTAAAGTTGAAAATTAAATGAAGGAAATCTCTCTGTTAGTGGTAAACTTACAGTAATCGTACTGTAATTTTAAATTTGTGCTGTATTTAATTGGGCTATTCATGCTTGCTCCTGTTATAATTATATAGATGCGTCTTCAACTTCATCTTTCATCAGCGAACGTTGTTAAACGAGTAAACGTAAAGCACGTTTTCATACCATTTAGTCGGTTTATTCCATATGGATTACGAGTAGTTAGCCGTTACGAGTTAATTTAAAATATCTCATTCCACTTTACATTGTATTTCGGGGTGATGGTCACGTTTGCGAATCAGTTTGCTGCAGTTTTGTGAAAGATGGAATTAATGTTTGTGGTTGACAAAATCCTGCTGCAAAATACAAATTAATGTTTCTTCTTTCTTACTTTCTCAACGGAAGTCGGCCTTTGGTTAAAAATATGGTAAATATTATTATCAATTCTTTGATTTGGGTGACGGTTTGGTTTGTGTCATCTCCCCCTACAGCCAAAACTACAAGTAATATAACTTCTTTAAAAATGATAGGTAATAGCTCAGGGCCTCTATTCAACTGCGTTATAACGATATCGTTTTTGACCTGTTTCCGTATTGTCAACGTTTTGATAACTCTTATGTCATTTACAATAATGGCGACTGTGACATAAACGATTCTTAAACGTGTCAAGCACGATATCGTTTTAACGCACCTGAATAGAGGCCCTGTCCAACTGAATTCGGCTTTTGGTTGAAAATACTTATAGCAGGACGCCGGCTTCAGATGGACTGACCTATTAGATATCATTTTAAAAGAAATTATGTCTTGCTTTTTGAAGAGGGATTTTAGTTTTTTTTCATACATACATATCTTTTAGTGATCATAATAATACTGTTATGTCGTCAACTTATATTTATTCCTATAATATTTGAGAAGTTATCTAAATTCCTCACGGATCCCTTATTAGATATCAACTTGGTGGCAATGGCATTACACTAAATCAAACCACGTCCACGATTGACGGTGGAATCGGGTAACAAACACACAAAAAAACAGCCGAATTGATAACATCCTCCTTTTTTGAAGTCGGTTAAAAAGTCTTAAAACTGAACCGAAAAGTTTTTTTGATGTTGTAGTAACGGCGTCGGAACCCTTCATTGAGCATGTTCCGACATGCTCTTACCCGGTGTTTTTTTAAAGTCAGTTAAAAATAATAACATACTTTCCTTCATCGGATTTGTTCGGTAGGAAAGTTTATTTGCATAATTAATATACTTGTCTGTATGCTGCATCGGAAAAACGTTTTAGAAAATCGCAATGAGGCTTTACACAAAATGATTTCGGCGAACGTTATCGTTATCGAAAATGTATAGGATTTATGTACGCTGCCGGACGCTCACGTCGAGCGATTATGTAAATTTCATGCCGTTTGACAGTTTTCGATAGTCGTTTCCGTTAGCGTTAATGTATCTCGGCCTCTGTGTTCACTCGCTCAAAAATAATCTATATTACTATCACCACTTCACCTGATAACCTACCGGCAAGCTGAAATGACTTGTATTGAGGCATTAATTCCACCTTAGGCCTCAGTGTTGGCAACGCGCTCTTGAAGCTGCAAAAAACCATGGGTGTTACCAGAGGGAACTTATCAGGCGGCCTTTTGTGCTTAACTTTTCAAGCTTTTACAGGATTTGCCTCGAACCTAATAACAGTCAATCATTTGCAAAAAAAGGGGTGGGAAGTGTGAAACACAAGTATATATCTTCTACATAGTTACCCTTCTTATGAGGGATGGATCCATGATTTTAATTAGGACTCTGTTGTTAAATAGAGCCCACAAACCTTTGTTTTTACATTTCGCAGATGCATCATTTTTGCAACCCTACGTTTCGCATATATCATTATATCATTTAGCTAATGAGTTAATGTGTTTCCCAACACTTGTGGGCGATGGTACGTTCCCCGATTACACAAAGACCGCTAGACCGATAATTTTTTTTTGGGTAGTTTTACTTCCTAGTGACTGATATGGGAGCACCCATCAAGTCAAGATCTGGTGATCTTGGAGAAATCGAGGGAACTCCTCAAATATTATAGGAATAAATAAACGTGGACGATATTATTGTGTTATGATCACTAAAAGGTATGAGTTAAATAAAATAAATGTTTAAATAAACTAATAACCGTCTTCAAAAAGCAAGAAAAAAGTAATGTTAAAATTATGAAGTCAGCGTCCCACTACATTTTTAACCACAACTGACTGACCTATCATTTTAAAATAAGTTATTACTGGATTTTTGAAGACGGTTTTAGTTTTTTAAAACATTTATTTAATTTATACTAAATTATCAATCGGATTATCGTTTTTCAAACCAACAGATTTTCTGCCTACTTATTGACTAATCGAGAAAACCAATAATGATGCAAAATGACATTATACTAAACGTTACTCTATCAAGGTAAACACCCACGAATTGGTCTGCAAAAGAAAGGATAGGACATTGTTATTTTTTGGCGTCTGTTTATAGCACTCTCAAGGTCTCACCTTATCTCTAACCGTCGGATGAATGCGAATCTGAGCCGTATTCAACCATGAAAACCATTATTATCACTTATCACAACAAATGCACTGACAGATTCCAAAGAGAACGTGACAGCGATAAGCATATTACTATGCAGTTAGCCGCCTTCTTTGGTATCACGGCAATATGTAGGTATGTAAACACTTTAGTGCCCAAAACACAATATTTACAGAAAAGGAACGAAAAAAGGCGATTCTCTCCCTTTAAGGGATCTCTTCGAGCTAATCTTTGGGTGATTGAAAAAATAAGAAAAGCAAAAAGTGGCAACGACAAGTACAAAACAAAGTCATTTGTCAATCATGTTAGAGCCGCATGGGTACTACTACTTACATAATTTAAATTAATTAGAGTCAAATGCCAAATTGATTGAAATCCAGAATTTTCATCAGTCCGAACGTCTGTTTTCTTATTTAAGACTTTATTCTTATGGCTCATAGTCAATACGTTACGCTACGTCTATCAATTAAATATTATATGATTTTGTGTTTCAGATGTTAGTTCGGCGGTGAGCGATGCGGGCGCGGTGGGCGGCGTGGGCGCTTGCGTGCTGCGCGTGCGCCGCGGCCGCGCCCGTGGAGCAGCCGCCGTCGGCGCCGCCCGCCTGCGAGCCGCTGCTGTTGCGGCACCCGCCGCCCAGGCCCACGGTCAGTTACCTATACCTTTTTTATAGCATGAGGAAAATTAGCACACATGGGCATGAGCCACAAATAAGCATAGATTATTTGTGGCCATACTGGGGCTCTATTCGAATCACTAAAACCATATTGCTTTTGATATGTTATCGTATTCTCAACGTTATTATAGCTCTTATTTTAAAAGTAATGGCGGCCGAGTTGAAAACCTTATGTCAAAAGCAACATGGTACCTTTTTCCGAGTAGAATAGAGCCCTCGTTTCGATTTCGTTATCGTATTGTTGTTATAGTAGCTTTAACGATCAAGTAATTAAGTACTGCCATAACAAAGGCGACGTCAAAGGCTGAAAAGTACTTTTTCACCTCAGCTCCTCAAAAAGGGTGGTTTGGCTGTTTAAAGACAGTGAGTAAAATTTTATTTTGCTGCGAGCGTGAGACAAAGTAACTTTTTAATTTTTGTTTACAATACAAAGGTGGTCGTAATGCTGCGCGCGGGCGGCTAGGGGATGTCTTTTTATTTTTAACACGTTGTCTTTTCTACCAAGGTTATACGAGTATATTCTCGCTGCTGGGGTGAAAAATTGTATATGCAACACGAAACCAAAGTTATTTGCATCTCGTGTCTTTGAATCCCTCAGTATTCTAACCTAGAATCCATCGATTACTCGGGATTCAAAATCAACAGTCGCAGCAAAAACCGACTTTGTTCTCTTCTTGCCCAAATAACTAATGTTTAATTTTGTGGTACAGTTGGGTATGGCGTTTGGTTTCTTTTGTAAGTAATAAGCATCTCTATTTTCTTTCTTTCGATGGTTATTTTCATATCTAAAATCACGAAAAAAGATACTAATTTGATGTCCCACGGTGTATTAAATGGCGAATGTGTAAAACACTACATAAATGGGGTAATCCCAATTAATCCCTATTAAGTGGCGAGGTGTAAAACTTTAAAATGGTTATGCCGAAAGTCACTTAGATAGAATTACGTTTTGTATGTTACTTTTTAGGGTTCCGGAGCCGTATGGCAAAAACGGAACCCTTATAATTTCGTCATGTCCGTCTGTCCGTCTGTCCGTCCGTCCGTCCGTCTGTCCGTCTGTATGTCACAGCCATTTTACTCAGAGCCTATTGGCACTACCTATATATAAATGAAATTTGGAGGATAGACGTATTCTATGAACCGCTATACAACGATGTAGTAAAATTGAAAAAAAAATATATTTAGGGGTGGCATTCCATACATGTAGCTAGGGGACGAAAAAATTTTTTTTTAATTACAATAGCGTGTGGGGTATTTTTAGATAAGGCTTCCAAAATGATACGGAGGTTTTTAAGTGACTGTTTTACGTAAGTGAACAGTTGGCGAGATATACGCTTCTAAAGTCGTAAAACTTCTGTCCACCCGGACAGAAGTTTTACCGATACGCTGTGTAGTTTTTGAGATTTTAATAATAAAAAAAAACGAATTTCAACCATGAACGTTTATCCCAGCTACAGAACCCTTCACTGTGCGTGGTCCGACATGCGCTTGGCCGGTTTTAAAGATGCGTTAAAACTGTGGGACAAAATGCTTATAGTTTCCATCTCGCTTTTTGATTAATGGGTCTAAAATAAACGGTCTCCGCGCTCATGTTCGTCGTATTTTAATAATATGTAAAACATAAAAGCTATAAGATTTGTAATTCATATTCAAAAACTTTTTAATAATGAGGAATAAATCAGGCATTTGATTGGGCTTATTCTTGAATAAAAACTCGTTTGTATTCCGCGAAGATATTAAATTTATAAATAATTTATCCAATTAAACGGCAGCGCGACGGAATGCACCAACTTCCAACGGCCAAACTTGAGAAAATTAATTTTAAGCCTGCCGCCATTTTGGGCGCGCGAGTTTCAGCGAGGTTTATTTTAGGGAGGGTCTTCGTTAAAGTTATTAGTGCCAGAGCGTGCTTAATCTACCCTCGGCTCGCGGGCATTGATCCTTTTAATACCGTTTTGATACTACATACTTGATTTTAATAGCATTTGATTTGATTGGAAACACGTGGGTATTAAATTATTGTAAGTATAAATATAACTATTATTGAAGTCGCTAAATTTCCGTCAAGGTTTAATCTGTAACATTAATAGCATTAAACGTCATGGTTTAGCCCCTCTAGCAAAACGCCGTGTATATTTAGACCAAGTATTTCTTTTTAAGCTAATAAATAATTATATTAATTCTCCCGTTCTTCTTGGAAATGTATCCCTTAAAATACCCCGCTGCATCCCCGTACGCCACCCCTTAACTTTCCATATAAGTTTTTGCCGCTCAAATTTTGCAAGAAATACTTTCTTTAGGCGAGCCTGTCGTGATTACAATATAAATTTCATAGATTTAGATATATTCTCTTTATCAATTGGTAAATACAGCAGTGCTCTTAGGAGTTTGCTCTTCTCCTGATGTCTGTTTTTTCTTGTTTTTACTGCTTTACTTAAATTGTCTGTAACTTTATGTTCTACGAAATATTACTTTTTTTTTCTAGTTTGTTTATATAATTACGAGTGTACTTACTTACCGCGCGAATGAGTTGCAAAATTATTCGCAACACCTACCCTGTTTCATTTTATAATTAATGTATTTTATTTGAGTAAATGGAACTATAGGTCTGTTAGTTATAATAAGTGAATGATATTACCATTTGTACGTGACTGTTTGTTTCCTAAATAAATAAAAAAAAAAAAAAAAAAAAATAACTAATATTTGGATATATCACCCGATGTTTGTTTATTTGGTTAAGTTTGTTTTCATAATTATTTACAATTATCTGTTTTACGCAACTCCGTCTCAGTCTTTTGACGCTATGCCCTCAGAAAAGTCCAATTTTTCGAGATAAAAAGTCCTTATGTCCTTCCTCGGGACTCAAACTGTCTCCAAAAGAATATCGTCTTAATCGGTTCCGTAGATCCATAGATTACTTCCTACAACCTCACCGACTCACAAACTTTACCTCTTTATAATATTATAGTATAGTTAAATTAATTCGATAACTACCTAGTTAAGTTTAATAAAAAAAAACACTGAATTTATTGAGCTTACTTTGTTTCACCATGCCCGGTCGTGATTAGGTTCCGTCCGTAGGATACGATACCCCGGGAATAGCTGTAAAGAAATATAAATAAAAATAGTAAATAAATATCAGTGGAAAATCTCACACACCTAGTCCCACTAAGCTGTAAAGAAATTAAACGGTCACTGTAAGGTATTTTCCTGAAAAGCAGGAGTATGATTCTTTATGAACTTTTGCATGAAATATTGTTTTATATAGGAGTGTATTTAATGCTGTGAAATATTTTTATCATTACATTTTAGTACTATGGTGTGGTAGACTGGTAGACGATTTTACGTTATTAAAAGAGTTAATTTAGAGTTTATTTCCCTTTTTACCGATGTGGCGTGAGAAAATAAAACAACAATACGGATACCACTTTTTTATTTTAGCCAACTCAGTTCATTCAAGGACAGATAAACTCATTCGGTCCTTCGTAAATCGTAACAAATTTACGATCACGTAGATCGATCGACGTACCGATCTGTCTGCGATAATACGTCCAGCGACGTCAAGCATGAGAAATGATAATGGCAATACAATGTTTTGCAGAACATAGCGGAGCACGAGGCGGCGGCAATGCATGCGGCGCGCGCGCTGTCGGTGCTGATCGAGGCGGGCGAGGCGACCGAGGCGCGCGCGGCGGCGCTGGCGCGGTCCGTGCTGCGCGCGCCCCTCGAGCCGCCGCCCGACGCCGTCGCGCTCGGCGCGCCGCAACTTCGCTTGGGCGTGCTCTACCAAGCACAACCACCCAGGCTAATCATCTTCCAACAGAACAACTCAGCATCTTTACAACAGTTCTGGAAGACTCTAGCGTCCGCTTGGAACGCTAGCTCCGTCGTATGGTCGAACGCGTGGCACTCCTGCGAGGAACCGGACCAGGGTTGGTGGGGCGGCGCGGCGGCGGCGCGCGGTGCGGGCGGCCTGCGCGCCGCCGCTGCTCTCTTCCGCCGCCTGCCGGTCCTGCCGTGCGAGGAGGCCATGTTCGACCGCATGGGCGGCCCGCCCTCCTGTGATCCAGATACAACGGATTGTGAAGCCTTTCCAGCCGACGGATTTGACTATGAAATTATAGAGGTATCTACCAAAGTTAGTTTTTATAATAAAGACAAACCAACACAACAACACAATACAATACAACACAATACTTCCTGGTTCCTTTGTTTCGACGGCTGAATCGTTTATTTATTGGTTAGTATAATTATAATTTGCAGACTTACATAACAGTTGTCAAAACTACTGTAAAGTATAAAATCGCTTTAAAATAAACTTCTTAAAGGATCTCCTATGTGTATAAATAGATCCCAATTTATAATTGTTATTAGATGAAATGAAATCGGTTAATTTATATGCAGTATCCACAGTGGAAGTGCTCTCTAGTAATATTAGCGAGGTTTTAAGAGTATATAAACAGCTGTCAAATTGTTATAAATGATAAACAAAGTTGAAGTTGTTTATGAGATGGCTCTATAAAGCTTTTATAAGATGAGAAGTTCTTCGGGTTCTTTGAGTCTTGTATAAACTACAAGCAGTGTCATTTAATTTTTATTTTAAGGTGCTTAAGGACAGAGCTTACTTATAGAATAGGACAACGCATTTTCTTTTTACCATTAATTTAGTAGCTATTAAACAGGTCAGCTACTGCAGTAGAGCTAATCTAACGTGTAACCGATTCCGGACTCGGCAAGTATGCAGAAATGAAACATGCTAAATCTGTTTTGGCAGTATCGCTGCAAGTGCCGCAGCGGTTACTGGCACGCGGTGGGCGGCGGCTGGGTGCCGGCGGCGGGGCTGGCGGCGCTGGGCGGCCCGCTGAACTGCGCGCCGTGCGGCGCAGCCAGCGAGCGCGCCGAGTGCGGCGCAGACGCCCTGCACGCGACTCTGCTGGCGCTCAACCTCGCCGGCATCCTTGTCTGCCTCATCATCTCACTTATCATCTTTAAGAAAAGAAAATGCAAAGTATGTACCTTAGGTATCTGCCTAAAGACCACCAACGTTCACCGCGACGTATGGTCCTACGCTACCACCTCCAGAATAGTAAGAGTCGTCAGTTTAGCGGCGGTGTCGACTCGTGGTCGTTAAGTTAGGTACCACCTACCGAGTTCACATCCCAAAGGTGTACCACACAGGAAATACATATTAACATTTTTGCTCTGGTTGGGGATCAGGAAACATCACTTGTAAGAGCGGCCACTTTCATACGAAATTAAAATATTCTTGGCCTTAATAATTAATTTAAAATAAACCTTGCATGAGTCGAGAAAAGCACAATGTCTGCCTCAGCAGAAAGTGCATTTTATGGACTCGTACTCGTTTATACTCTATATGACTCGTCCATATATTGCGCACTTTCTACTCTCGGCAACAATGTGCTATGGTGAATGCTTGCAGGCCGTGGCGATGGGCATGTGGACAGTACTGGAGGTGGTCCTGCTGGGGGCGCTGATGATGTATGCATCCGTAAGTATCATCATTGTCAGCAATCATCAGTCATCCATCACCAATCAAATCAGCATGTTAACGGCAAACGTTTGGATTTAGTTTTACTTTGTGGCAATAAGGCCCACTAGGATCTTTCTAAATTCTAGATTCCCCAAACAGAAAAAACGCTGTATAATATCTAAATAAGATTTTAGGGTTTAATTTTAAATAATTGATCTTTGTTACTAAGAATCTTGTTCTTATAATTTGCACAAAAACAAGATAAAGAACCTGCTTCTTTAGTAATCACAAATATCTGATATCAGAAGTTGACTATATGAGTAAGCATTTTTTTTTGTATTTAACGAAATGGTTTGCCAATGTGGTAGTGACCACGTGTATGTATGTAAATACTTTACTCGTATTGTACAAATACACAGAACAAAATACAATTTAAAGAAAATTTATCGCATCCACCACGTCTATTTATAGTGGATTTAACTGACCGTGAGTGAAACCAAACAAGCACCCGACCACCTGATTGTAAGTGGGATCAGGGGGGTTATCATGAGTTAGCTTTGCAGTTCTGTTTACGCTCAGAGAAAAGGACAGAGCTATATAACCGCCATAGCTCTGTCCTTTACGCTGACCGTAAACAGAACTGCAAAGCTAGCTCATGATAACCCCCCTGAAACCCGTATAGCTATGCTAGTAACTTGGAACACAAATAAACGCCGTTTATTTTCACTTGCTTTTACATCTATACTAATATTATAATAAGGTAAAGTTTGTGAGTTTGTGAGGTTGTAAGGGAAAATCTCTGGATTTACTGAACCGATTTAGATAAAATTCGGTATGGAGATAACTAAGGTCCCGGGGAAGAACTTGGAATACTTTTCATCCCGGAAAATTAATCAGTTCCCGAGGAAATAGCGATAAATGAAGTATTTGACACTGTCAAATTGTGATTTAATAGTGTCCATCTACATACACCCGAGTAGAACTCGGTCGCCCAGGTACAACTACATATAAAAGAAGAAACTGACTGGCTGATCGATCAACGCACAGCCGAAACCGCTGGACCGAGGGATTTGAAATAAGGAGGGAATATACCTTGGATATCCTAGGGGTGCAATGAGAAGGGAATTTTGGAAATTCATCCCCTAAGTGGTTAAAATAGGGGAATTAGCGGGAAAGTAATTATACGCGTACGAACTTGCGGTCGTCCTGTAGTGTATATTTTTGTGTGTTCAGGCGGCGAGCCAGTACCTGCAGGAGCCGGCGTGGCGCTGCATCGCGGGCGCGTGGCTGCGCGAGCTGGGCTTCGTGGCGTGCTACGGCTCCGTGGTGCTGCGGCTGTGGGTGTTGCTGGCCGAGTTCCGCACGCGCAAGGCGCACCGCTGGACCCCGAGGGACACCGAGGTGCGTCACACTATTAAGTGGTCGAACATAAACACGAATGACAAAATTACGGAAAGAATTTGGACATGGTCGATGTCGCGTCGGTCCGTGTTTGTGTAATAACCAATTATGCTGTTAAGGCCGCTACCCACGATAGGTTTTAACTGTCAGTTTTCACTGAACTGTTTTAACTGTTACTTAAAACTGATTGTGCTGGTAAGATAAAAACAGATTTTTTAGTTAAAACTGATGGAACATTGTGACCAAAAATGTTGAACTAAACTGACGGAGCTGATCAGTTAGAACTGTGTGTATGTGATTGTGAAACCTCCAGGCATTCCAATCTTACGATGATAACCTCGAGACTAAGAGTGTTTTGCCAACCGTGAGGACTTACATGAAATGCCTCTTAGCTTTTCATTTTACCGTTTGCCTTACCCTCGCACCGCAACACAATAATGCCAACAATGCTGTTTGGCTGCAGCCGCTCCGCTCCGCTTAGTAATTTGTGAATGAATTTAAATATATACCGCCCTTACTTATAAACGGGGAATAACCGTGGGGTAGCTTATGCCATGCTTTGTCACTTTCTGTCAGATGCAAATGTCACAATTACAGATAACTACAAAGCATGGCATAAGTACTCCACAGTTATTCCACGTTTATAAGTAAGGGGATAAAGTTTATTAGCCTTGCCTCGCCGTTAAGTTGCAGTTAGCTTCTGCATCTGATCAGCATCTACGAGTATTTTATTCCTTCTTATTCTTATGCCACGGCCTCATTTTCATACCTATTCCATATGGTCAGAACAACCACACAACTCAACCAAGTTCAGAATCAGAATCAGAATCAGAATCATTTATTGCGATCAAGTTCATTACAAATAAAGGTGGTTAGTAGTAGGTACTTGATACCCTGTCAGGGCACTGCAATATCTTATTAACTAATAATAAAATCATAATAACAAATGCCAAATCACTAAACAGTATCAAATTAAATAATAATAATAATAATAAAAAAGTTTATACGATAAAATTATGAATGTCACATTACAACAATAAAACGAATTCAAATTAAATTCACGCATAAAATAAAATAAAAGGATTCTCTGAAGTTGTCTTCTCAACTTGAAGACATTCAATTTGGTTGTCCAAGTGACGTCCACACGATATTTTTTTTTTGTTCTTGGCTATAACCTTCAGATACATACGTTTTAGCTGTATTCAGTATCTTTCCCCTGCTTCTTGCATTGACATTAAGGTGGGTACGAATTAGAGCGGCCTCGGGCACGCACGGCTCACCTATTTTGCTCAAATTCGTATGCGCTCACGCTTTATGCGCGAGCAACGGGCGAGCGGCTCGTGGCGAGCCGTCGAGAGTTGGTCTTTTGACCGTGCTCAAAGGCACCTCGGTGTGCGTGCCTCGCATAATTTGGACGTGTATCCAGGCGTGTCGCGGGCGGAACGACAAGTTCTAACTTGTTGCGCATGTTTATGTGAAGAAATTTGTCTCGCGAGCAGCTCGCCGCGCGGGGCGAGCATGCCTCAGGCTGAGCCGCTTAGATTTGTACCCATCTTTACAAGTGCATACAAACGTTGCAGGTGCTTCGCGTGGTGGGCGCGATGCTGTTGGGCGCCGCGTGCTACCTGGCGGCGTTCACGGCCACGGCGGCGTGCGGCGCGGGCTGCGCCGGCGACGCCTGGCACCACGTCACTGCCGGCGCAGAGCTGCTGCTGCTCGCCGCCGGCGCACGCATCGCTTTCGCCGCCAGAAACGCTAACGTGCCCTTCCAGGTAACAGTGTAGACTTTAAATTGATACAAGTATAATTATTTTATGTATGATGTAAAGAGTTCAAAGAATCGGTAACACAGACCAGAAAATCTTCACTCGCCCTTGAAAACTTGCCTAATAAGTAATGACCATATATATCCTGAAGCTGTTCTACGAGTACAATGCCTTTAACCCCACTTCAATTCCCAAATCCATAATCTAAATATTCACTATCGTTGATAGGTACCTACTGCAGAATGCTCTAGTAGTACCTATCTATGTGCAAAGTAAAAATAACGCAAACTAATTTCGGCAAGGGGTAAGCTACTGACAATTAGGAGCATATATCTACAGTAGCTACGTAACAGCTGTGTCCATAAATGTAAAGTTAATGCCGTGTGTTGCAGGAGCGCGGCTGGCTGTCTTGCGCGCTGGCTTGCGAGTTTGCGTGCGGGCTGGCGTGGCGCGGCGCGGCGGTGGCGGGCGCGGCGCCGGAGCAGTGGCCGCTGGCCGCCACGGCGCGCGCGCAGCTCTCCGCCGGCGCCGCGCTCGCCTGCGTGCTGGCGCCGCGCCTGTGGCACGGGTACCGTGCGCGCTCTCTCGCGCAGGAGGTGACCACAAACGCATACTAATCTAGGCTGATATTTCCTTGAGGCAGTTAAAACATTGATAACTCTTGGGAACTGCACGTCTTTACTCCAGAATCTATCTCTACCCCGTCTTTGCTACTTCCTTATATCTAGATCGTTGGCCGTTTCCCACCGTTTGTTTCTCGCAAGACTTTTTGCCACGCACCATATCTCTGTGGAATCAAATCTTGGCCTTTGTAATTTTTAAACCGATACGACTAAAGAGCCTTCAAAAACGTCCCTATCCTTTTCTCAAAGGTTATCATTGCACTTGCTTGCGATTCCTTTGCTGCTGCGGGTGTTCAAGGGTTGCGGTGACCAATTACCATGAGGTGATGGTACCTGCACGTCTGCTTCCTTTTACTATAAAAAACACGTGTTTACTCCAGACCTAGCTAAAGAGAAATACTGCTTTTTACGCCAGGCTATTTTGATTTAGTACTTAGCAATCGTTCTGCTCCTCATACCGTTCCAGGTATCCCGGCGCGGTCCAGCGGAGGGTTTTGGCTTGGAGGGCGAGGAGGAACCCTCCACGGAGGAGGTGCGCGCCGAGCTGAAGCGGCTCTACCTGCAGCTGGAGATCCTCCGCAACAAGACCCTGCGGAGAGACAACCCTCACATCAGCAAGCGCCGCGGGGGCCGCAAGCCGCCGCACCGCCGCTTCTCCCTGCAGGTACACCGGAGCCTGCGATGAGTCTGTAGAATCTTTTTATTTCGCAGCACAATTCAAGTGCGAACGTGGAATACACAGTTATTAATCTCTATATAAAAACCATAAGAAACCAAATGCACACTCGGCAGGAAAAAATTTTCAAATACATTTTATTTAAAAGCACTTAATAAGTATAATGTGTAAACGAATATGTATTTATTACCGTCATATTTTTTTAGATATGAACAATAATATCTGGCTGGCTACTACTTAAACTTAACGTAGGTAGTTGGCGGCTCTATTAAAACACATTTTTCAGGTGTGCATCTAGTTATTTACAAAAGATCAATGCGTGTACATTATTTGAAGGGTACCTACACGGAAAAAACATGCCTAGTCACTTTGCTTTATTAAGATTTTAATCTCAAAATGTAGAGTTAGCAATTAACGGAAGGTATAAATCTTAATTGAACATACATATATTGTTTCACTTTTAAAAACCTCGACACGTAAATTACGTACAAGATTATATGGCTCCTAAACTTTCAAACCGCGATACCTACCTCTAAAAGTTACTAACGTGACTTGACATGTTCTTTCTCTATACCCTTCATTTGTTGTAAAACAAATACACGGTTATTTTTAGATCAATAGCTCTCTGTTTTCTTTACATAGACAGACAAGCAGACGAAACTCTGACAATAGATTACCATGAAGGAAACGTCCATATAGAAACTTATAAATGTTAAAATGTGCCTTTTACATCCTTGTCCATATTAAATGTTTGTTACAATGTGTCTGTCTACTTTCCATCATGTTGGACCTTACATGTACCTACTGTACCTATCTAGAATAGATCAAGTATCTTTAGTGCCTCATGTGCCTATGTAACATCAAGTAAATGTTTAACCGTTGTGTCCCGTATTGAATCAGATATTCAGGTGCCTCCCTAATATTACTACTCTGTGTCAAACCTGTACTGTACCAATATTGTATTAAACTGTAATATTGTGAACTGTATCTTCCTGTATCGGTGTTCTATATCTTCATTACCATTAATTGAATGTTTCATCTTCCATTCCACACCGACTTTAGAAAAAGGGCAGTCGTGAAAAGGTAAGGAAAGGTGTGATATATCGCATGCGCACTGACGTGGAGCACTGACCCGCATGCCCCCGCGGGCCCCCCCCTCCCGCGCCCTGCCCACCCACCACCCTGTCTATCCGCAGTGTTTCAGATGTCCGCTTTCTTTGTTTCACGGGTCCCAACCTATTGGGCCCCGCTGCTACACCGAAAAACAAACACGTCCCAAAGCGCTAATGCTGCTGTAACCAACAGTCAGATTGAACGTTGGACGGATGTTTGTTAGCTATTTTTGCTATTCGGTTCGACCTTCCTTTGAGCGTATTTCATTCGCTGACGTTTGTTTGTAGATTTAAATGTATGCTACACTCGTTTTAAAACATACCTACTGACTAAACGCACTTTTCAAACGTGTTGACTTTGATATTTATAGTTACGAACAGTTTTTAACTTCTTGCTTACTAATCTGATCGGATTATTTTGGTGACCTGTGGAACATCCAAAATAATGTTACTCCAAATTAATGTTTAATTACATACTTACTAGCTTATTACCTTAATTCAGCAGTGTTAAATTAGTAACCAAGACACGAAGGCTCACATTTAAAATTAACTTGCACAGCAACACGGCAAAATTAAGATTATAGGCAAATGGCTTAACATTCAATCGTTTACACTGAATAAACACACGAATCATAACCGATATTTATTCCTGTACAATGCTAAAACATTACGGTTAGCGTTTCCACATATCCGTGCGACGTACCGTGTGAAAGTCAACAAGTTTCACTGTTAGTTAAAGTTAAACCACAAGACTATGTTTTCCTCTAAGTGCTGAGAGCTTGACGAACTGGCCTTGACTCTTAGCAATTCGATGAGCTCTCAGCTGTTGCTAAGTTGAAGTATAAATACAGATGGCTTTACGTGTGTGTGTGCGCAGGCGCTGCAGGCGCGGCGCGGCGGCAAGGGGCGCGGCGCGGAGGCGGGCGAGGCGGGGGACGCGTCCCGCACGCCCGAGGACTCCGTGTGCTCCAACGAGGGCCCCTCGTACTACACCGACGCGGACCTGCAGTCGTGATGCACCCGATATCAGAACGGCTCCTGCCGTTCTCATTCCAGCTGCAGAAACTCCAGCTACGGGAATCAGCTCGATGTCTAATATAACAACAATGCTCGCTAAATGCGTGTACTATACAAAGTTACATTATGAAACAATGTAAAGAAGTAATTCTACATTGACTAGGCGATACTGGTTTGAAAACAAATATAGCAACATGTCGGTGCAGTAGTCATGTGTGTTTTTGTACATGTACAATCACAGACTTTATATGTTAAACTACTATATAACCTTATTATATATAGTCAATAACAGGGTTCTATTGTGGCTTAACAGTTTAAGCCTGTACCGTATCACTTATATCAATGTCGAATTTAACCAGGGCCTCTATTCTACTGAGTAAAAATATATTACCTTTGACATATTATCGTATTGTCAACGTTACGATGGCTCTTATTTACTTGACAGAAATGGTAGCCGAGTTTAAATCAATACGATAAGACGTCAAAGGTACGAGTAATATGGTTTTTTTATCCAATAGAATAGAATTGAGGGCCTGTGCGGGCCTAACAAACATGAAAAATGAATAAGTTTTGTCAATCCTAATTTTCATTGCCACCCTTTGTTTCAATAAGTACTTAGGTTTGTTGTTGAGGTACTCACCCACGTATTGTTATTGTGAGAATCGATGGTCTAGAGCTAGATAGTAGAAAATAGTTTTATTAACATTTTCTTTCCTAGAATAATTTTGCCGATGTAGACTGAAGTCAACTCTATCTGTGTATGTCCTTCAGAAGAGGAACGCATCTATTATTCTTTTGTTTAGACTCCCTTTAAAGTCAGCTTACACTCTGAAGCAATGTAAACGGGTCAACTGTACGTATAATATACGTACAACGTAGGTACTGTTTTGTATCTACTTGTGGAATAGAAACAATGAGAGGAAAAGATTTAAAGCAACTAGAGGAAAAATATGACGTGACGTAACGCTTCTATATGTTACGTGCTTTCAAAGTGACAAAGCTCATAAATAAGAAAATGTATATTTTAAAATTAATGGACTTGCGATCTATCAAGTTTGGAGTCAGATTAAAGGATCGACCTCGCCGATGCTCAAAATATGCTGACGCTGTGGACATTTATGCGTAAAAAAATTACGCATAAGTCACGTCACTGTCTGCATCAGCGTATTTTGAGCACCAGGTTAAGAAAGATAAAGTAATTCAATGTTATATTTTATCACTTTAACTGATAGGGTTCAATAATTAATATTTTTAAATAAATTGTTTGTTAATGCAATGAAACTCCTTAATTACAAGGTTGTTTCGTGAAGTTATTAGTACGGTCACGGACTTTAAGGGAGCGACCACACCGGGGCTTAACGGTGCGTAAATTACGGTCCGTCAAAGTTGACGCCATGTAATTAGTATGATCGACCCATCATTTTGTTTACGGAACGTCACCGTATTTAACGCGTCGGTGTGGTCGCTCCCTAAGGCTGGGTTTTTAAATATCCGTTAGTTCAAATTTCGATCAGGAACGTCAAAAGTCGTATGAAGTTACTAAATTTGATGTGACATAATTTACTAACGGGCCTTTCTAAACCATAGCTAAGTCTTTAAACCACCGGCGTAGAACCTTATCACCGTGACCGTATAATTGATAGCTATTACTTATTCTGTGTTGATAGGCCCAATTTATCCAATCCCCAGATAAAAATATCTGTGAGTTAAAGTTACCGCCCACCTTTTCCTTATCTTGTGAAAGATTATGATAGAGATACTATACTCTTATCTGGGGATGTGTGTCATTATGACAGCTGATCATGTGTGTGTAAGGTAGGCGATGAAAGTCCGCAGTGGTACGCCAGGGCCACAAACCATAGTGTCTTTGACGCTTTATGGTATTGTTTTGAACTCGGCCGCCATTACTCTCAAGAAAATAAGAGCTATCAAAACGTTGACAATACGGCAATACGGAAACACTTCATTTTACCGTATACAATCTCAGCCCAGGGCCGTTTAAGTACCACAAAACTTTAGGTCAACAAGTTGATAAAATGTTGTGAATGAGTGACAATGAAAATAAAATATCTCATAGAACTTTTCAATGTCAACTAAAAGTCTAGTTATTGGGAACGTATGCCTCAACTGGTTTATTAATTTCATTATTTAAACTATTTCCATGGTTTTTGTATAAAATTGTACTTTTATACAGTTTTGCTGGGTGTGGCCTGGAGCTAGGGTTCTAGAAAGAACGCAGGTATTACCAGACTTAAGCATTTTGTACTTATAATGTGGTCTGTGTGTGTGGTGGTCGTTTTTGTTGTTTCGAGTGACAACTGTCGCGTCGTCTACAAAGCAATAACTTAAGCTTACAGTTGTTGTTTTGGTTGTTGTAGTTAATAAGCTAAGCGTAATAATATAACCACCTATAAAAGAAACACCAAAAACCAGTAAGTTTAGAAACCAGATATTTTTGCTGCTCTTAAACTATATACCATCACGTTCGTGTTTGTTTCATAATGATTTTATTCATTTTTTGTACGATATACCATATAATATAAATAACTGTTATGGTTTAAAGATCACCCTCTTGCATCAAATATTCTGCGTAAATTGAACTATACGTCAGAATTGGCTATCCTGCGTGATTTACACCAACCGGAATGATGCGGCCACATCTGCGGGATTCAGTGAATATTCGTGTTGGCATCTTTTTCATTATTTGTGTTAAAAAAGAGACGCCAACGTCGCCAACGTGAAGCATTGCATTTTTTTGCAATGTTCAATTTACGCAACATTTGCATGTTTAAGGATCTCTATACCGTTACCGACATTTTTAATAACCAGCGAAACGTGATTGTAATGTGGTATTTACTCAGCCGTATGTATAAACGAAGACACTGTTAACTGACCACCCATAGACTTTAAGACGTTGCGATAAGGTTTATGTTCGATTGTAAATGTACAGTTAACAGTGTCTTCGATTGTACCTATAATTGGCTTAGTGGCAATGACAACCCGCTGTTACAAGAAGCACAACATTTGTAAATTATTAGACGTGAATACTCTATAAGCATTAGATATTTTTTGTAAAATAGTTAATTAAAAATCAGTCATTATTGTTAAAATATATTTAAAACATTCCAGTTACCACTGCCCTGTAAATTAAACCAGTCCTAGGTGCAAAAAGTAATGGAAGGAAAGTGTAAGGAATTATAATCTTATCCAATAACGCGTTTTGGCCCATTTTGCGCCATTTGCGAGTACATAAATTACCTAAGGGCTGGTTTATTAATTATTACGCAAAATTATTTGTATAATTCGTAAATATAATGAATGTAGAATAATCAAAAAATAACAAAGTACCTACGAGAATGAATGCAATAATTATGATACTGCTATAACAAAACTTAAGATACTTAATGTTAGATAGTTTCGTCGTTTGTCTTGAGACAAGCTCTCTCGTATTATGGTGGCCTTTATCGCGGTGGATATAGCATCCGTCACTTTCGCACTTATACACTGGCCAGAAAGTCACAGATGTTTTATCCACTTTTATCCATATCGATAAAAATCACCATAATAGAAAGATTATCACGTTTGTATACATTTAGTGGCAACGCCGCGTTGTAAGCATGTGCCCACCATTACCTCTAGCCCTAAACTCTAGTCCAACCCACTACCGCGATATAATATATAAGAGATCAGCCATGATATTTTCTCAGGGAACTCACTTTTCAACCCGACGGACGAGTTATTCACCGGTGAGTTTCAAGATGTCCCGTGCTAACAATAATTCAGGGTTGAGTAATTTGCAACGACTCTTGCACCGCCCGGCCGTCCTACCAATTATCATAGTCATAGTAGCTATTTCAGTTATTTCTAGTTTTTGGCCGCGATTTCGTACGCATAGTAATTATTTATGGTTAATCCCTCGGGATTTATAAGTTGTGCCCGAACGAAAAGGAGTCTGCGGCCATCGGGCATTCTAGTATGCGCATTTTATTTAAATCCGTATAACCAAAGCCTTCTACATCCATTCATTTTATAATATTTTTAGAATTCCATACAAATACTTTCAATACATAACCAAATAGGGCGCATTAGATAAATAAACTTTATTTAGTACCTATTTTGTAAAAACAAAATACGACCGACCAAATAGAATAGATAAAACATCAAATAATTATTAATCATACCTACTTGACATAGAAATCACACGTAAATCTCCGATGGTCAGATTATACAACAGACCACAAGATTAGTGAAAGATTGAATTGTTTCTCGAGCAACGTGTTTACTGAATATTGATAGAGTGAGGATGGTGGTAAATGTAACTCCAGGCAGGGTTGCCACACTTCGCAACTTAGGTCGCTTCCTGATTTTTCAGTATGCTTGCAGTGAAATACGGAATCGGCAAGGGTTTCTAGGCAACCAGTGGCATCTACCAATCAATGCGCAGCGTTTATGCCGCCATGTACGTTTTACTGCAAGCATACTGACAAGTCAGGAAGTGGCCTTAGGCGCGAAGCTCCAAGTACAGTCAAACAGACGCATTTCTAGGTCACTGTGGGACTACATTAAAGTTACGCAGTAAGTCAAATCCTAAAAAAACACGGAATGTTGATTACGTTCAGAAATCTATTTATATGAGTTGCATTTCTGGGTCGGCCTCTGTAGGGGATGGGTTTAATGTGGGAAATGTTCCAACGTTTACTTTTGAATCGCCTTTACTATTCGATAACGTGTTCTAAATCCATCCGTAGTACAAGCCTCTAAAATAGAATCACGGGGCGGGATTCTACACGATAATAACGATATCGCGTTCGACGTGTTTTAGAATCGTTTATATCACAGTCGCCATTATTGTAAATGACATAAGAGTTACCAAAACGTTGACAATCCGGAAACACGTCAAAGGCGATATCGTTATTATCGTGTAGAATCCCGGCCAAGGGCCCTATAACCTAGATGCAATGCAAACGCTACTAACGTTTTTCTTTTCTATAGCTCAAAACGGATGACAGTTGACCACGTGGCTTGTCGTAACAAACGAGAATGTCAACCCATATATTTTGCGCGATAGAAAAGGAAAACGTTAGTAGCGTTTGCATGTTAGCTAGGGCCCCAGGATCTGTGCCCTTTTCCAAAAATGTAGTAAGCAGTTTATGACTCGAAATCTCATTGTGCGTTAGAGCTTTGTTTGTACACGTAGCTTGTGTATTTGTTGTACTTAGACCTTAGTTACCTAATACGTTTCGTTCTAAGTGTTAATAATTTTGTTTCAAAATTTTATATTATCTTATAAATTATAATAAAAGCATAGGTACATAACGTTTAAAATGTTTTGTTTTAGAATTAGGGCTCTTTGTGTCCAGGGGCCCTAGCCAAGATGCAAACGCTCCTATAGTTTTTCTTTTCTACCGCTCAAAATGTATGGGATGACAGTCGACCACGTGGTTTATCGAAACGCACGAGAATGTCAACATGTACATTTTGAGCGATAGAAAAGAAAAACGTTAGGAGCGTTTTCATCTTGGCTAGGGCCCCAGTTGTTATTGTATTAAATCATTTTCTCTAAATTATATTGAGGGCTGGCCGAGTGAAGAGGGTCCCTGTACATACTAGAGTAAGTGTTCGAGTCTTGGCATGGTGTGGGAAGATAAGTGTGATGGTCGTTGATATTCCTTTGAGCTTTGTTTAATGTTTGCGATGCGCGAGCGCGTTATATTGTGATGCTGAGTAGTATGATATATCGATAATATATTATTTATTATATTAATAAACCACATGTTCATAGCTCGTGAAGTTTCATTTTAGCTATCCTTAACAATGCGCATGGAACCCTAGGGTGAGGCAATTTAAATAATGGCAGCATGTCTAAAAAATTTAATGTAAGTCTGATTAGCAACTAATAATAAGAACTCTTACTCTTGCCGTTTGCTTGTCGGAAAATTATATTTTGTAATTTTAATGAACATTGAATTCTGATTCCTCGATGACATTCACGTAAAGTTTCGATACATTAAATTCCAAATGGTGCCTTACGCGAATTTAAATCTAATATAATGATACCTAGACACAATGCAGACTGTACTCAAGTTATATTTTTTATAAGACGAAGTAAACTGACCTTTTATGTAAGGTTATCAGTCGATAACAGTCAGGTATTACAGTCGTAATTGTTTTATTTTAGTAATAACGGCTTGAGGAGGACAGAGAAGCTGAATATTTCCATACAAAATGCGGTACTGTTTCTCTCCCCTTAAACCTAGTCCGATTCTTATGATTTCTTTATGTTGTAAAAACTATATTGCATACATAACATCACGCCTTCAATCCCAGAGTGGGGTAGGCAGAGCTACAGAAATACCAACAACTCTAAAAAGACTTGTTGATAGTTCTGTATTATTTTGCACAATCAGGCCAAGAAATTTACTAGTGTATTAGTGACAGGTTGCAAGCCCATCGCCTAGCAATACTACACGCCCTTATTCCCTGAGTCGCCTCTTACGACATCCACGAGAAGACATGGAGTGGCACTATTCTAACCCGGCAACCACACGGGCTGTTATGTATGTATGTAAAAACTATATCGCCTTTGACGTGTTTTTGTATCGTTTTTAACTCGGCCCCACTACTGTCAAGTGTATAAGAGTTATCAAAACCTTGACAATGCGGAAACACGTCAAAGGCAATAGGGTGAATTTCAACAAGCGTCAAATTTTCCTAATTTTGGTGGTATTTTTTATTTTCTTAGTAGGGTTTACAATTAAACGTTTAAGTGACGTCATTAGTCATTATAAAAACAGTGTTAAAATGGCCCTTTATTATACTGTTTTTTAAGATATAACGATTTTACTAATTATGTACCACCAAAATTCTGTAGCTCTAGTGAAAACGGATACAAGTCGACTTAGCTCTTAATAAGAAAGGGTAAACGTCATGTACGGAGTATACTAGACTTAAACCATTTTTAAACTAAACCTCGGGAGACTTGTATCCGTTTTCACTAGGGCCACAGAATTGTTATTATCCACCAAAATTACCTTTCTTAGAAAAACTCACGATCAATAATAACATATCGGGCTAATTAAAATATAATCGTTAGGGAATCTTCCTTGTTATTTTTGAAAATCCAAAACGTAAGTTTCTAATATAATAAATAATGATTATTTGTTGTTTAAATAATTTTGGTGGAGACCAGAAATTTTGATAATTTTGGTGTTTCGCAAAAGCCACCAAAATTGTACCACCAAAATTATAAAACTTATCATTTTTTTAAATTAAAAACAAATGTTTTAGTTTAACAAAAACTTAACTCGTTACAGTTAAAAAGACACCATAAACATACTTGAAAAAACTATCACACAACAAAACTTTTTGCGAAATAATGACTTATCTAAGTTATCACGATTAATAAAGTGTATTCCATACCACCAAAATTAGATACTTATATGCTTAGCGGGAAGACGCAGAAAGATGGTACAAATCTTTCACCGTCTATTGCTGGAGTGAAACTGAACGAACAACTGACGCTATATTTGTTTGTTTAATCACGTTTCGTTCGATCATAAAATCAATTTCAATATTCACCACCAAAATTAACTATTTCGCTTGGACAGTTTTATTTACACTGCTCCCAGTTTCCTTTTACTTGCAAATGCAATAATTGATACATTTTAAAATACCTCAACTAATAAGGAATACAGATAACTAAAATATAAGTCTAGTTGAGGCTTAATAAGTTTGTACCACGACATATCAGTATATGCGGGAAGTACAGGACACGACACCAAAATTGATTTTGGATTGAAAATATTTTTTTACGATAAATATAATAAGTTAATAATAATTTTAACTTTGGCTCAATATGGTACTTTGAGTGAGATTATTTATAAAATAAATAGTTTTCCAATACATGTACTTTACACCCCAATTATCACGTCCGCCGCTCAAAAAATGTGGTTGAGATAATTACCCAATATCGTTTTTACCATATACATAGCATCTCAACCCTGTACGTTTTTCTTTCGAAGAAAATATATCTTGAAAAGAAAACAAAATAAAAAAAAACTATTGGAAACGTACAAACCCAGTTTTTCATATGAACTTAAACATATTCAGAAATCGTGAAAAGATATCGGACTTGATTTAGGGGGTGAGAAACGTTACCGCCTGGAGCTAAGTTTGTATGGAAACATTTGGACATATACGCGATTTTGCGTCGCCTCACAATCCTCATAAAAACAAGTGTTAATATAATGTAAAGTCTGACAAGATTCTATTTGGCCCTATCTCAATACAAATTTGTATTGAAATAGGGTCAAATAGAATCTTGTCAGGCTTTATACTTGGGTCATATATTTTTTGTTGACTTTCACCGAAAGAACGAACTGACAGTCCTCGTGTCAGTTAAAGGTTCGACCACACTGACGCGTAAAATACGGTGACGTTGCGTAAACAAAAGAATGTGTCATAGTAATTATATGGCTTCTATTTTAAGGAAACGGAGTTACCGCATCGTTAAACTCCGGAGTGGTCGCCCCTTACTTAGTCTAATAAAAAATATGACAATAGGATCACCTCTACGAGACTACGCGGCGTCGTCGTAGACGCTCGTAGACCCGCAACACAGAGTAAGCTATTATACTGTGCCGGCAGTCAACAGAACTTGGCATGGCGTCGCGTTGCCAGGCAACCATTAGTAATATTTATGCGTCCATACCCAATTTTTTGCTTTTACTATAAAACGGAAATGTCGCATAACTACTATCCATGGCAACCAAGTAGACAAAGGACTCAAAAATGTATTAAAAAAGTGTATGAAACTGGATAAATAGACAGAAAGTTGTGATAAAAATCTAATCACCGTTTGACACATGGCTGCATGACCGTCCAATGTCAGGTAAGAAATAGGTACCATTTGTTACCATACATATCATGGTCCACAAGTGGTAAATCAGGCCGGATGAGACAGCAATTATGTGTTTGGCTTATGCAGCATATATGTCATCTTGACAGTTGATTGTGCTGATTACAGCTTCTTTTATAGCTGTGTCATATAGGTGATGAACTGTCAACTATATGCATTTTTTTGACATATCTCGCATGGAAATCATCTCGAAGTCACGAGAATTGGGTCTCGGTTGTATGTAGTTATAACACACATCTGAATGCCGTTTGATATTCTATACTTAAAATTTGACGTAATTTCCATATTACTTTTGTACACAACTACTTACATGCTCTGTTTGAGTGTTTGATTATTTGTTAATTACCTACTTAATTAATAAACGATATTATTATGTAATATAATTACCCCTGTTTTTGTATTAAAAGTACGACACCTAAATGTTGTCCTTGTAGAAAGTTCCTGTTCTGTGTTAAGTTTTGTTATATGTTTTGTTTTATAAATTACTAGCGACCGCCCTCGCTTCGCTCCGGATTAAAGTAGGTATTATACATTATAAACCTTCCTCTTCAATCACTCTATCTATTAAAAAAACCGCATCAAAACCCGTTGCGTAGTTTTAAAGATTTAAGCATACATAGGGATATAGGGACAGAAAAAGCGACTTTGTTTTATACTATGTAGTGATAATATCGTGATGTAATGCAGTGTACCCTTAAGGCTTAAGCATTCACACATTGAGAGGGAGGTGCAGGCTGAAAAACAGCGCTGTGTAGGTAGACCCCGTCTCACAGCATACGCTGAGTTCTGAACCTTTTGCCGTAGCATCTATGAGACTTGTTGTAGTTAATACTTTATATTTTATCTTACTTTAAATAATAATCTGTACAACTACTGTGTTATGTGTGGCAATAAATCTTTTTCTGATTCTGATTCTAATTGTGATACATACAACAGGGCCTCTATTCTACTGCGTTATAACGATATACCAATCGCGTCACAGTAGATCACGTCATACAAGAAATCAGGTGATATACCAGTGCCGCGATTGGCTTAAAAACAAAACAAATAGAAACGCTAGTTACCGAACGCATCTTGGCTAGGGCCTCTGACGTGTTTAGAATCGTTTATGACTCGGTCGCTATTATTGTATATGAAATAAGAATTATCAAAACGTTGACAATACGGAAACACGTCAAAAATGATACGTGTAGAATCCCATCCCTTTATTTAAGATTTTACCTATACATTTATATCTTCGTAAATTTTTGATACTCGCATCTCGCGCTAGAGGTCGTTCATTTTCTCGGGAACTGACTCATTTTCCGCGTTATAATAAACCCTATATTCGTCTCGTTGCCATAAACTACCTCTGAACTAAATTATGGGCATTGAACTGAGAAAACTGACGTGAACTTTTAGTTCGCATTTATAATATTAGAAAGCCAATGACGCCCAATGACGGCCCCAGAGTGAACTACAAATCGAAGATATTTTTTAATTGTAAACCTATATTAGCCCTAAGGAAAGGCCCAGAATTTCTAGAGCCGCCATCTATCGTGTCTAATAAAGAAATAAGAAGAAGGGATGATTAGGTATAAACGAGTAAGCCGATTCGACGCACATCGTTTTTTTTTTAGGGTTCTGTACCTCAGAAGGAAAACCGGGCAGGATATGGTGTAGACGAGAGAAAAAAATACATACGGACGGACATGGCGAAACTATAAGGGTTAGTTTGACTACGGAATCCTTTTAGTTTTATCACTTTGTTGTCGGTCCGTCCGTCTGTCAAGACCCTTTACCTCGGGAACGCCTAGAGGTATCAAGTTGAAATTAAAACTGTATACCCAGGTTTACAGCTTAGTCCTTTGAAGCTGTAAAAAAATAATTCTGAGTTAACGTAAAAATAAAGATACGGCCGTTCATTCTAAAAACGTATAAGCTATTTGATGACAGATGGCGTAAGCTGTACTAATTTTTGATATGGAATATGGAATTGTACGGAAACGAGTACTTCATCTACAATATAGGAATTAAAGTCGAATAGCATTCTTGTGCGATAGATGGCACCGCACGTAAATTAGATAGCCTTAGTTTTAAATGCCTTATAGTATAGATCCGTCGAGTTTCGACAAATTTTACTCGTGTTTTGATATGAGTGAGTTATTATCAGTGTTAGAAGTAAACATGATATTTTATTAAACTTTCTTACATTCTTCTAGAAATTACACATACCTACATAACGTCACACCTTCATCCCCAGAGTGGGGTAGGTAGTTGAAATTTCTGTAACCATTATATTAGTACTGGAAAAACGCAAGTGATTCTAATTATATGACCATTCAGTTGGTTTCACACATGCAATTCTCAAAGAAAATACAAATTGTTATTGGGAAATAAAGTAAGTTTGCGAACGCTTCCCGTGGTTTACGAGATGTACTCGGATTTCGGACACGTGACAGAGCACGACACGCAGTCACAAACGAACGACCGGCTAGATTAGTTTATAGCGTTGCTAAAGTGGTTTCCGCGCAACGCGATATTGCTGCACCTTATATAGGTATCATTACAATAGGTATTTGACGACGCATCTAATTGTAGTGGCTTTGCCTACGGAGCTCTATCTTCGAAGAATGTGAAAATATACACTTGACTAGAATCAAGCAGCGAGTACACACGCAGCAGTGTACGCAGTGTACGCGGTAGGTTATGCGGTGAAGGTGTGGTGGTGTGGTTTACTCCGAACTCACCGACTATTCATAAGCTTCTGTGACTTTTTTAGTCTTCCATTATTTATAACTCTGCATACATATTTAATTTGATTTAAAAAAAAAAACGCGGTACCGTGTGTAGGTACTGATTCGGCGGATTCCCTCCAGCGATGCTGTAGCGTTGCACATATCGTACCTTCGGTAGAACAAGGGCACAATGTACAATGTAACTAAAGGGGAAATTGTGCCCTTATCCGGTAGAACAAAGGCACAATGTACAAAGTGACTAAAGGGGAAATTGTGCCCTTGTCCTACCGAAGGTGCGATATTTGCCCATCCGCTCGACCGCGCGGTGTCGTGAAACGCCGCGGCAGGCGGCGTAGCAACGCCCCGTGTGTTATTCGCCATATCTACATACACTATAGAGTACATCCAAGACTTAGGATTTACTTAATATGCTCACCAGACTTGTATTTTCCGATGCTGCGAGAATGTTACACATTGCTATAAGCATTTGGAAGGTAATTGAACAGAATCGAGTAAGTAAGTATGTCACACTTATCAATCGCAGGTAAAAGTTATAGCAACCACGCTTCCTTATTTTTTGACCTGTGGGCCTAGACAAGATGCATTCAGACGTAAACGTTATCGAAAATGTAGGTATAAAATTTAGTGAGCTGCCGGACGGCGGTTGCCTCAAGCACTTACGTCAATTCCATACATTGGTCAGTTTTCTATAATGAATAACGTTAACATTAAAATCTATAGTCTAGGACCCTGGAGCCTATATTCTATATTACATTAGCTTAGCGCTTCTTGCTTTGATATCGTTATCATATGTTTGACTTCATGACAGCTCGCAGCTGACAGTGTGATTACGATATCAAAGCGAGATGGACTGACCCAAAATAGAATAAAGACCGAATTGGTAACCTGCTGAAAACCACTTTAAAACCAAAAATACAATATAAGATGCTCGATTATTCAATTTTCCAGGAGTTATATTATATTGCATGAGTGAAAAGTGTTTAGGAATCAATTCCAGCGGCGATAAATAGTTGTTAACCGGCGAAACGATGGAGGGGCGCCATGGCGTGTCGCTGTAAACGGTTTTACAATCGCGGACTTACCGCCAATCTTATTGAGGCACTAAGTTTACACTACGCGCTATATACAGGCTGATGCTGGGGAAACAATACAAATAACAGATGCTTTTTAAATCAAGAAAAGTCATAAGAAAATTAAAAACATCCGAGTATAAAAACTCAATAAATTGCAAATGCTAATTACTTTAAGCATAGAATAAAACGTCTAGAAGTAAATAATTACTTTCTATACCTAAAATGTCACCAATGAGATTTCTCCTAGCAATATTGAGCAGCAGCGTAATGGTAAAAAAATATATTCTTAACTTATGCTATTAAAATATGAACGCTTTTGTATCAGCCTGTATAAAGTTAGCATGCATATAAGCACTAGACTAGGTCAGGAAGAGTTCCCACGGCTTGGAAACTCGATCAGTGCTCACAATGTCAGCGTATCCAAAGGATCTGGAACACACCTCCATATATACTCGCGATATTAATGGTAATATTACCGCAGAATAGGTATAAACCTAAAATAGACAGTCTACGGCAGAATATGATAAATTTGTCAGTGGATTTTTCTACAACTCAAAGTGAAAACCACTGATACAAAAGGGGGATTTTTACTTTTTTATGAAAGGCCCGCTGACATACGTTACAGGGTGATATTAATTCTTACCTACCTGCAGACAGTGAAGAGAGCGATGGGGAAGGGGGCCTCGGCAACCTGAACCGCCTCATCGTGCGGCCGCCGGGGCACAGCGGCAAGGCCAAGCGGGGCCAGCTGTGCTTCGACGCAGCCTTCGAGTGTGGCAACCTGGGTCGCGCCGACCACGTCACCGACCTGGAGTATGACCTCTTCGTACGGCCCGACACTTGCCGCCCGCGCTCCCGGTTCTGGTTCAACTTCACCGTGGAAAACGTCAAGCAGGATCAGGTCTGTAACACTTTCAGTAAATTTTGAGGATATAGGACCGAACCACACAATTTAACTTTTCTGTAGTACCAGGCTCAGCGAAAGACTGCCACTAGTTACTCACTTATTTTAAAGCTGTTTAGGATTGACGTAGCAGGGATTGCGTTAAATCACGCACCCCAGCCAATATGATTCATTTTCGTGTTTTTGACTATTACACTGGTAAACTTCGTGGCCTGATTGTGCAAAATGTGGTGACAGAATCATAAATAAATCTTTTTAAAGTTGTTGGTAGGTACTTCTGTAGCTTCTGCCTACCCCAATCTGGGAATGAAGGCGTAATGATGTATGGATGTGACATTAGTTAACTTAAAACGTTAAAATTACCTTAAACATGGCCTCGATGATTAACGATAACAACTGGCGTTAACATATTTCAGAGAGTCATTTTCAACATAGTCAACTTGGGAAAAGAAAGGAATTTGTATACCGGAGAAATGACGCCACTAGTTCGCTCCACCTCGCGTCAAAAGTGGTAAGTTTACACTTCGTTCCAGTAGCTAAGCGATCCAGTACCCACCGGCGTGTGTGGTGCATGTTGCTTGATACGATAAGCTTCGCGAGGGTCACGGCACGTACGTGGAAGACGGACGGCTGACACTTTGATTGTGCTTCGCTGAGCCTCGCACGGATCCTAATCGACAAATTAACTGTGCCTACATGTGTTACCCATCAAGCGATTGTTATTGCAGGAACTTTGAGCAGATAACACATTTTTTATAGGTAATATGACTGCAAAATTTAATAAATAACAAATTTGAGGGAACAATCTCACACCAATTATTGAACTAGTCCCGAATAAAGCTTGTACAGTCAAGTTCTTGTCTATTTAACGTCATGTTTAAACTGCCATATGAAATTATCCAAGCGATTAAAGTGACAAGGTACTAAAGTGTATACATACTTTTGAACTTGACTGTATTACTATGGGTATTTAGACAACGATATTAATACTTACACTTATACTTACTTATACTCACTTACTTTTACTTATACTTTTTTTTTGTGTTTTGACGACCCGCTAGCCTAGTTGGGAGTGACCCTGCCTTCAAAGCTAGGTCCTGGGTTCAAATCCCGGTAAGGGCAGATATTTGTGTGATGAGCACGAGTATTTATTTCTGAGTCTTGGATGTTTTCTATGTATTTAAGTATATATTTCTCTATATAAGTAAGTTTATCGTTGTCTAGTACCCATAGCACAAGCCTAGAGCTTAGTTTGGGACTAGATCAATTTGTGTGACATTGTCCTGTGATTATTTATTATTATTTCACACAAATATTTGCCCATTCCGGGAATCGAACCCGAGATTGCTAAATTCGTAGGCATATAATTGCCATGGACTTCCTTGGGTTGAGGTTCTACCACTTCTATTCGACGTTTTTCATAAGCATAATCCAAATCAACATACGAATTACGAATAGGTAGGTACTTATGTGATGCCATCAAGCTTAGCTCCTAACGCATGTGGTTCGTTGACTACTTCCGACTTGGCAGATTCTAACTATAACTGTGGGCCTAACACGCTGCGACCGACGGGACAAGATTTTGACATAGGCTCGGGATTTTAATTCGTCTATTCCATATTCCAACGTTAAGGTTTAAAATAAAAGTGTGTTTTGTATGACTTGAGTCCTTTTATTACTAAACAACTTAATAATTGGCTGTCATTTTAATAGTGCCATAATAGATAGAGATAGAATTTTGGTTTGTGGCAGTGCCATACTAGTATTTGACACTAGTTCCGGTTTGACGTATTTGACACTAGTTCCCGTGGCAGCGTGCTAAGCCCACTGGGGCTCTGTATTCTACTCGGTCAAAACAACATCGCTTTTGACATGTTTTCGCCTTGTTTTTAACTCTGACTATTAACGTTGACAATACAATATCATGTCAAAATGTTTTACCGAGTAGAGAGCCCCTGCGCAAGCACACACTAGCTACGAAAATAATATTGTTCATATGTGTAAGCTTTCATGTACCTAATGATTAGTAATGATATTCTTCATTGGGTTTAGGTACACCGGTAAACAATATAGGTCAATACTTGTACTCAAATGTGTGAAAATATTTTATCGGGGTAGTTAACCATCAAAGTTAAGTTGAAATGCGCTCTTTGCGTAGTATGTGTGGTGTAAAACTGATTGATAGAGTCAGGAATTAAAAGATGAGAGAAAAATGTGGACTGAAAGAAGATTTAGTAACTAAGATTGGAAAGGGCATGCTTCGATGGTTCGGTCATTCGGAAAGGATGGATGAAAGCGATATACAGTGCGAAAGTAAGTGGAAGGGTTGGAAGGGGCCGCTCTAGGCGTACTTTTTTTACTCAAATCGGAGAAATACAGGAAAAGGGCCGAATCTTAAGTACCCGAAACCGACGTACCTACATGCATGACTCGATGCATGAATGTGGAAGAAGAGAAAGAGATTTGTCAGGATCGTAACAAGTGGAAAGAAGTGGTCTCTACCTACCCCTTTTTGAAACAGGCGTGATTTAATGAATGTATGTATGTACGTTAACCATCTCTAGTGTTTATACCTCAGGCAGCGCATTCCGCGGCGCTTCGTGTTCTACCACAACTCGGCGGCGCACCGCGGGCGGCGCGTGCTCACCCTGGCCTTCGGCTTCGATCGCGAAGAGGACGTGTATCAGTTCTCCGCCGCCGTGCCATACTCATACTCGCGCCTTCAGAAGTACCTGGCTGTCTGGGAGAAGCGCGCCCAGGCCTTCGCCACGAGGGAGTCCATTGCGCAAACTACGGTGACGTTCCGATAGATTTAGTCAATTCTTCGCAAATTCAAATGTTAATAGTAATAGAGGTAGGAACTCCATCGGCGAAGTTGCCCAACTTATTAGTTATTACTGTCCTAATCAATCTTAAAGCCCTTGAATATTAATAACTAACTTTTATAACTCTCTACAAATAAAAACAGGCAATTAAATAGATAGATATCTAGATACTAGTATAATTACATTTCAGAAATATTGACTCTAACTTTGAGGCAATGTTGTCAGGGGCGTATCTTGAAATTTGGCGCCCCGGGCCAATAAGTTTCGAATAAGTTCAATCCCCGGTTACGAAAGATGAATATTCAAAAAATCCATCGATGCTGTAGTTATTGTTTTCGAAAATAAAATAAAGTCTCCTTAGCTTATAGCCAAGATGCCTCCGCTAACACGTAATACGAAAAGTTACGTAATCCTACCAGTGACGCGAATGGCTTAAAAACCAAATGAATAGAAACACTAGTTAGCGAACGCATTTTGGTTATAGGCTCTTTATGTAGAATTCGCTATTTTCAATATTTAAGGTAGTTGCTGTCCTTGTGGCGTTCGTTTTTTCTACCCTGTATGTATGTTACTTATTTTTATGAACAGGTTTTATAATTAATATTTTATCTTACTCTGTAAAATTTTAACAGCAAAAAAGAAAAATCGACCTTGTTACAATCGGTGACCTTGGACTACAAGACAGGGAGAGCCGAGAGGTGCCGGTGACGAAGGGGAAGGGTCCACCGAAGAGGCGCGTGGTGCTCATCCTTGCGAGAGTACACGGCGGGGAGCCCCCAGCCTCCTTCATATGTCAAGGTAGTCTTAGGAGGAGGAGCGACAGTTCGAATTATTTTAGTTCTTAATGTAACTAATGATCGATAGTGGAAGGTAAATAATAATTTATTTCTCACCGATCCTAATAAGACAATAATAGTACATTTTTCAACAAGAGACATAATGATACGAGATATACGTAGGTATAGTGGTGATTGTCATAAATGCGGCAATATCCCTGGCATGGATCGGTGTTGACCAATCGTTGATTGACGTCGATCAATATAATCGCTAGGTTGATCGATGGACCCTTGGTCGACAATGAATCGATGATCTGTGACAAGGTGTATTATGACAACGTTAACTTGTAAAGATATTAACATAATATCTATACGACACGCTAGAAAGAGAAAGAGATAATTTTCGCTCAGACTAACTATAATCATATAAAAATATTCCTTAGAAAGTAATATGTTATCTAACATGCTCTGTCAGATATTTTTGAGCCCAATTTGGAAAATAATCTATTATTGTCTGAGACTGTGCCATAAATAATATTGGTTCAACGTTTGTTGTTTTCAGGATTCTTGGACTATTTTTTAACTTCGTCAGAGAAGGCTTTAGCACTACGTAACAGTGTAGTTATTAAGGTACATATTATCTTTTTACTTGAACAATATGTATTGTAGGTACCGGGCGTTGTGCAATTTATCTGACATTTTGATCAATGATAACGTCTATATATCATCCTATAAAGTATAGCAACATGCATGCAGACAGCAAAAACATTGCTTCGCTAGTGAATTTCCGACTCGACATAACTCGTTTTTCAACTTGAATTATTTGTGTGATATCCTCAAGTATCCCGTTCAAGACCTACCTTAGCCCTATGCAATTAAGCTAGAGATGGAGCTTGGACACTAGGGTGATATCGCTTCTGCGAATATGTCGTAGATGGGTCATACACAGATTTAGGTTACCGTCTTTCCTGTAAACACGCCGAAAGTAAACGTTTTTAAGGCCTAATTTTCTGGCTAAGCCCCCGCAAACACGCCGTCAGGACTGCTTTAGACCTATCATATAAAAACATAACTTATATGCACACAAGCTTTTAACTATTGATCACAGGAGAGACAACTTTTGTTTTTAAGAGTGTGTATGACCCAGATTACCTTACGAAAGTACTTACTCGTACCGAACGAGATTTTGCCGCCGCGTGGACGCGAGGCGCTGAAACGGTGGAAACGTTACGTCAAATCCGTTGCACATTGTTGTTGGCAGGTGATTCCGATGCTAAATCCAGACGGGGTGTTCCTGGGCAACCAGCGCTCGGACCTGCTGGGCGCCGACCTGAACCGCAGCTGGGTGACGGCTACGTCGTTCGCGCACCCCGCAGCCGTCGCTGTCAATGACCTCGTCTCCAAGCTCTGCGCTGAGAAGGTGGGCCACTGACATTTACAATATCAGATGCAATATCTATACTACCCTACACAAAGGAAGACTGCAGTGTGGACATCGCTTCATGGCAGGGTAGCGCTATCTACTTAGTGAGACGCTATGTTCTCGGTTTTTAGGGTTCCGTAGTCAAACTAGGAACGCTTATAGTTTCGCCATGTCCGTCCGTCCGCAGCCTAGCGCAGAGACTCTTGGTACTAGAAAGCTGTAATTTGGCATGAATATGCATATTAGTCTCGCCAAGAAAGTGGTATGATAAAATATAAAAAATATATAGCCCTATAGCCAAAACTACAAATACTAAAAATCTGTAAAAAAACTTAGACGACTAAGAAGACATCATTGGTTCTTGAGAGTGTTTATACCTACTAAAATCATCTAAGATGGCATCAATTGCCTTTAAATAGAAAATTATTTAATACTTGTTGATTTTTATGTTTGTAGTACTTAATGGCTTCGGAACCCTACACTGAGCTGGTCCGACATGCTCTTGCCCGGTTGCTGGGCTAATCACCGCCGGTGTTCGAAGTGCCACTGGGCGGCAGCGATTACTATGCGCCGGCCGCCGTCGTTCTAACTCGACACTAGATTAATAATATTAGTATTCTCAACTGGCCTCAAAAGGCACGGCCCAGGGGTTTTTAATATCACCGACGAAAAATGTCTATGTTTAAAATCAATTTGTGTAGCGTTTCATCTACGAACGGGCCTACCTTTTGGATTTGATAAGATAAAGGCGTTATTATATCAAATCTAAAAGGAGGGCCCCTTCGTACATAAAATCGCTGCATAAGTGAATTTTAAAGTTAGTAATTTTTCATCGGTGAGATTAAAAAATCGCACCCCAGGCTACAGTCCGTGTATAATAGTGTAGTTAGGTCTATGTGGTGCCTCTTTCCTTGAAGTATCAAGTTGATACTTTATCCTTCTAGACAAGATAGGTACAACGTACCTACGTGTTAAAACATTCCCCAATTATTAACTAGAATTTTGAAAATACAGCACTTTGGATTGTAAAACTATTTTGCTTTTCAGACACTGCAATTGGATTTTATAATCGACTTGCACGCTGACATTAGCTTCGAAGGTGTCTTTGTCAGAGGCAACTCTTACGACGATGTTTACAGGTAAGTCCTGATTTATAGACTAACAAAACCCTCGTGAGTTAAATCAACATTGCATGCGGACCAGCGGTCAACTTGTAAGAAACCGTCGTTGGCACGCAAAGTCAGCTAAAGTATCTTATATCCGATGTTACATCTGTACTCATTAAATATATATATACATATACATATAGGCCGTACAGATACTGTTTCAACTAGTGGCCCTATGAGTGCTTCTAATTCTAATTGTAATGAATGTTTTCACTCATTTCGCCGATGACGAGCTATGTCCATAAATATCATACGCATGGATAATTGTTCGGTCAAAGCACTATGACTATGACTGTTTGTTGGTGAGTCTAATACAAATGTTTTAACAGGTTTGAGCGTCATGCAGTCCTCCCCAAGTTCCTAGCGTCCCGCGTCGAGGCGTGGCGGCCTGACGCGTGCCTGTACAACGCAGACCCCATGGTATCCGGGTCGGCACGCCGGGCCCTGCCTGAAGGCTCCACCGACGCCTACACCCTGCTTGTTTCGCTGGGCGGCCGTCGTATTAACCCCAAGGGACCCTACATACATTACACTGAAGATGCTTGTATCCTTGAAGTTCTTAATCTTTTTTCATCTATTCCTCATTCAATTTCCATTTTTTCAATGATTTTGTCGTATAACTATACCCACCATAAATTAAAGAAATTAGATTTTATATATGGATTTAACATGGATTTAATGGAACTACTAGCGCCATCTATCGTCACATATACACACTGCACAATAGTAAAACACTAATCTTGGACAAATTTACGACTTTATTATACAGGGTGTTAGGTAATGAGTGGATAATCCTTGAACTACGGATAGAGGGCACTTAGGACGTTATGAAAAACCTAAAATAGGTCTAGTAAAATCGGATTTTTTGTAATTTTTCCTTATGTCCGTGTTACGAAAAACCCCTAAGTTCATGTATTAATTCAATTTTTTTTCGTTGTTTCTTGCATGGTTAGAATCACTATGAACTAAGGAAGTTTTTAAAGCTACATGCCCAGTTTTTTTTCATGACAACTTTTTAAGTAAACGCACAAAGTTTGTTTTTCCATACTACGTGAAAAACAAACGCGGGGATTTCTTAGTATGGAAAAAGTAACGTAGTGAGTTTACTCAAAAAGTTGTCATGAAAAAAACTAGGCATGTAGCTTTAAAAACTTCCTTAGTTCATAGTGATTCTAACCATGCAAGAAAAAAGTGAAAAAAATATGAATTAATACATGAAATTAAGGGTTTTTCGTAACATGGACATAAGGAAAAATGACAAAAAATCCGATTAAAAGTCCAAATATCTCGAAAACCGTGCGACTTTTACTAGACCTATTTTAGCTTTTTCATAACGTCCTAAGTGCCCTCTACCCGTAGTTTAAGGATTATCCACTCATTACCTAACACCCTGTATGCCTACATCTTCGGAGACTTAAATCAAGGTTAACGTTCTTATATATCTCGAATGAATCTGGTTGAATTTACGTGCCAGCGGCCTTAAACATTTATTTTAGTTTTGATTCTATTATACACATTACATTTGATCTTCATTTAAAATACGACTGCGTATAATAAAGGGTTATTTAAGGGAAATATATATATTATGAACACAGTCCCGTTCAAAATTATATTTATCCCAAATGGTGATAAAAATATTTTTATAAAATTTTACCATATTTTTTGGTACTTATGGTTTCTTAATAAAAAGGAACAGTTTAAGTGAGTCCCGTGTGGTTGCCGGGTTAGAATAGTGCCACTCCATGTCTTCCCGTGGATGTCGTGAGAGGCGACTAAGGGAATAAGGGCTTGTAGTACTTTTAGGCGATGGACTTGCAACCTGTCACTAATACACTAGTTAACTTCTTGACCTGATCGTGCAAAATGTGGTTACAGAATTATAAACAAGTCTTTTTAGAGTTGTTGGTATTTCTGTAGCTCTGCCTACCCCACTCTGGGAATGAAGGCGTGATGTTATGTATGTATGTATGTATATAAGGTAGGTAGATGATTTACGTATCATCCGTCGGAGTGTTTCAGATTTTTATCAAATACTAGCGGCCCGCCAGCGGCTTCGCCCCGCTGCAAATTTCTGACTTTCCCGGAAATTATTCGATTTTTTCTCGCCGTAAAAACCATCCTTGGACATCAACGAACATTTAAAAAAAAGAATTGGTAAAATTGGTCCAGGCGTTGTTGAGTTATGCGCTTACCAACACATTTGGTGAGTCATTTTTATATTATAGATAGTTTACTAACGCCATCTAGTATTCATAGGAGATACTGTTATAATTTCGAAAGAAGCTATTCCTAAAAATTCTAGAATAGCCTTCTCTTCACTGTAGCATTATAAAACGCCTCTGTATGAAATTATAGTTTAATGCACATTAATATTCTTATTGAAGACGTGTGAAGTTAAATGCGACTTTAGTCGAAGACATCCTATGCCTAATTTCAGTACAGCTAGCGCCACCTAGTTTACCTGCCAAAAAACTTTACATGTAATTTTCTGAATACAAAACAGACTCAAAGATAGGAAGATCTCTGGTGAAGGCATTATGTGACTATTACCGACATAACGGCGTGGTCCCTCCAAGGCAAGGAGCAGCTTCAAAGAAGAAAGATGCGAGAGGCAGGCGCCGGCGCCGCCGCCCCGTCGTCGAGCGAGAAAGGCCAGTCTGCTATGCATGGAAACACGAACACAATCTACCACACATTAATACCAAAATGTAGGCTATTAGTATTACCCTGCACTAATCTTTTGATCTTTAACTGCACAGCAAGTCACCGAGTTCTCCACTTCAAATGACCACTAAACCTGCAAGTACACGCAATTACTTTTACGGTTTATTGCAAGAGTAGGTAAGTAACTATATTTGCACATCGTGATCTCTTGCACTTTTATGCTCCTCGATCCCGATATTCAGAACTCTTTAGACATACCCTCTTAATCTGTGTTCAGAACACGGATAGACGAGACGTTTTCAAATTTTTTATACATAGTTAAAGGCTTAATGAAAACAAAAATCACGATCGCGTCCTTTGTGTAACGAAAATGACATACAAACTATAACTTTCGTTACACAAATGAATCAATTAAGTTTTGTTTTAATTAAAGCCCTTAACTATGTACATTTTTTTGAAAACGTCCCAGATTTGTTACCTACTTATTTGACATATGCAGCGAATAAAATGTTTCTTTTTACAATAACGCGCGTTATATATTTTTTTTTAAATTAGGAACGAGCATGACTACATCATAATCCCGAAGCCCGTGGCAGGAAGATATTAGGTATTTTTTTTAACAAAACTAGCGACATCTTGTATCGAGTAGGAGAAACACAAGCCTATGGAGAAGACCATCGCAGTTGAACTCAACATGATTCAAAAACCACATCACATAAATCATAATTGACCTTACTTTAACCAGAAGTTGTTTTTATGGGCCAAGAAATCCCTCTTAACAGAGTGACATGGCGACACAATATTATTGTATTGACTTCCGGTGGAATATAAGAGCCAATAATCTTATGTCGTTGTACTCATTGTACGGGGCGGTTTTTCCTTTTATTTCTCCATGTGGAAGAAAATACTTGGGATGATGAGGTATACAATGCTTGGGACTGAATTGCTTGTAATAAAATGTTTAGTCCTTACGACAAAAGGTTGCGAACGTCGAAAAAAAAAAAAGACATCCGACAGAGTTTCTTACAGGTTCTTCTCTGATCGGTCGCGATTTGAACCTGCAGTCAATTTAGGCTAAGTCGCTACTATGACGTTTCAAAAGAGTTTATTATTTGTAAACCTACTTGAATAAAGATTATTCTGATTCTGATTCTACTATAATTTATAGAAATGGCAGTCAGACAATCTATCTGATCAGCAATTCCACCATCTCAAATGTCACTTGATGGTCACACGTCATGTCATGACTACAGCTTTAGGGAGCGGCAACACCGGAGCTTAACGGTGCGTATGCGTAAGTTACGGTCCGTCAAAATTTGAATCCATGTAATTAATATGACCCATTCATTTGTTTACGCAACGACACCGTTTTTTAGGTACGGTGTGGTCGCCCCCTAAAAC
>OX438763.1:19317965-19342884 GCA_949316455.1 Acleris holmiana
GGTGAATTTGAGTAATATTGTTCGTTCGTGTCGAGACTGAATATTAAAAAACTCATCTTCCCCTTTGTGTAACCAGTATTGTTTTACAGTTTGTTTTAAAAGTAATGTCCGATCCAAATACATTGTTTGTGTGTAATTTGATTTGACCGGCAACCGTAACCGTGTCATGTTATATAATCTAAGTAGATATATCATATTTTTTCAATTGACTGGGTTTTGTAATACTATTTTATTTAACATGTTTTTTTTTTAAATTAGCTTTGGTCCGCGACTCCGTCCACGCAGATGTTTATCGCTATTCCCTCGGGAACTGTTCTGACTATAAACTCTTTGTAGCAAATTTCACATCAATTGAGGAGTTGGACCGTGATGACGGAACAAACAAATAGACAAACACACTTTCGCATTTATAACATTAGTTAAGACTTGTTGCGGAGTCAGGGAAATACGATACTAAAACCTGGGAGGCGATTTATGACTTTCGAGTGCTTGTTGGTAAAAAATATTAGCACACGAAAATATGTATTTTCGCATGAACCCATTATCCCGATTTTTCTAAAGTCCCCTCTCGAAAGCTAGTGATTGACTTAATATGTTCACGTGTTTCGTTGTACGTAGGAACTTGACGATTACCATTATTTTGTATCATGTTTTAAATATAAATAAACATACGACCTAACTGGAAATTGATACTATGGCCATAATATTATTATTGTTGTGCACTTTCAGTGTTTTTAATATGGTTTACCAAAAACTTTTACTATTTAAAACTATTAAATGTAACGTGTACTCTGCCAAGGTTCTTTATCTATGATAGGTATTTCAAAATTAAACATCTGTGCTTTGTGTTAGTTTGTCAGATGTCATAACAATTTTGTAATGATACAATTGAAAGCGAATTGTGTGGACCACTCGTTTTTACATTTTCTATCGTTCGTATTTAAAAAATGCAGTTCCACCATTTTTCCTCACTTTCGAGTGAAACTTTCTAGCGCTAGAAAGTCAAAAATCGTCCCTGGGTCATTGTAGGAAACATGTGATAGCTCATACGAACACTTACACTTTTTCCTTTGACTGTCATAAATACCTATTAAATTGATACAAAAATCGCTAGTCTGAAATTTTTAACCTCTTTCTATATGCTTCACTTGCAACTCTAATAGTGTTAAAATCGACCGACATGCACTAGGAACGCCAATTTTGATCCAATTTCTGATTACTCTTTAATTTCAGTCTTATTAATACTTATTTGTATTAGAATAGACTTCCCAGATCAGAACGATACGTAGGTAGGTATAAACTAAAAAGATGTTCCTGATTCCGCAGTAAGAATTAAAATACGTATAACGTTTACTAACTTATACGTGCCACTTAGTATTTTTGTGAATAAACGATAAGTAAATGTTTAAACATTTTAATAAACACATTTTGAAGTAGGTAAAGCACTTGAAAACTGATTGATGCCATTTACCACCATAGTACAGTGGTAACGTGACAACCCTAACTTAAATTTTCGAAAATGTTTTTGATTCGAATTTAAGAAATAAATTATATCACCTAGGATCGTCATTTCTACCATTAATTAAGTGAAATTGGTACTTAAAAATATTTCAACAGAACCATAATAAAAACTGCACGTGAAGTTAGAAGTTACGCTAAGTCAAATTATGAGAGTTTCACTGACGGTTGTAATTTGATGAAATAGATACAAAGAGAAAATAAACAAAGGTTGCCAAATCATCAAAATCATTCAAAAAAATATCGATAAGTTGTATTGTTTTTGCGAGTCTCTCAAAATTATTTTTAAAGCTTATAATGAAAATTAACCTTTTTAAAGACTAATAAAACGACTGCCTGTAAATAAATGACTATCTTGTTCAGCAGTTAAAATGTGCAAACACACCAATTTTTTTTTATTGTGTCCTGCTGGGGTTACTAATTGGCAATTACCTTATTCATTAGGATAACGTTTTATGTTCTTAACATAATTTCTATAATTATAAAATGAGGATAGTTTTGGTTATATCCTCTTTCATTACGGGAATTAATTTAAATTAATTTTATCATATTTGGATATGAAAATCATTGAACTTTGTATTCAAATGCTTGATTGTTTGAATGTATTGTATGAATGGATCAATGAGCTTGGCTATGCTGTTAGCGCCGTGATGTGAAGTAATCATAATCTCATCATTCCGAAATAGACCGCCGTCGGAGGCGTCACAGCGCGGCAGTGACTCACTGTCACAACAAACACTCGCACACAAACACATTTTATACAACACCTTTTACCTTATACGCTATACCTGCGCGTGCAGTGCCTCGAAATAAATAAACATACGATTACGTAGGCCAGTGGTTTTCTTCTCTTATGTCTTAGTCATGGTATGATGAGATTTGCATGCTTAATAAAAACATTATAACTATCGCATTTCGCGGAACAATGTTTGTGAGGGCTACTGTGTTGTCCGCTTTATCGGCGTTAGGCATTATCATATTCGGCCCGATACCCGAGTGACACCGCGTCACTGCACCCGCCTGGGATGCCTATAGCCCCTATAGGTCAGGCGATCTAGCTCGGCGCAATTATCGAAAAAGCCGGCGCGGTAGATGTGCGCTCTCGTTTAGGTGGATTCATGCCTTGCCCGAATTTGAATACGTAAGTATTCTGCGGCGGCCTTGATATTTATGACACAAACATTCCTTAGACAAACGTTGCTGTACAAATATAACTTTAAATTCTAAAATATGCATTATGAACCCGTTGGCGCCGGTGCCAGATTGTAACTACGGTTTCCTGGTTCGATTCCCTTGTGAAAATCTATAAATTGCTTTCAATAATATTCCTGATGTTGCAGTTTTGAAATTCATTTCGCAAGAATTAACCTACTTTTACCTCGTTTATGGCTCATTTATTGCGAATTGGGTAAAGTTATTGATTCATTTATTTGTCATCATCATCACGTCTGCGAGTTGTATTTAATAATAATATGGATAAACTTGTATATTGCGAGTAAAAGTATCTTTTTAATCGAATGATGATTTTAATTCCGTTTTGCATTACTCCATGTCGTGTTTCCGATATTCGGCATGCTGGTCGAAATTGAATAAAACTGTGGAGTTACATACATACATACATAACATCATGCCTTAATTCTCAGAATGGGGTAGGCAGAGCTACAGAAATACCAACAAATCTAAAAAGACTTGTTGATAATTCTGCAACCACATCTTGCAGAAGTAAGCTAAGATGTTTACCAGTGTATTAGTGACAGGTTGCAAGCCTGTGGATTGCAAAACTGTGGAGTTAATCGTTTACAAACTGTCTCAGGAAAATAAATCAACATAAGTTCCTTTAAAAACCTGCGAATTCAGTTACCACTTCACCAGAAAACACTTCTTACACAATCTTTATAATTTAGTATTCTTGTACAAATAGCTGTTATGAATTCGAACATTAGATCATTACTTCATTACATAGGTATATAATATGTCAAGTATTCTTGAAATATTATATACCAATGAAACATGCAATAGACATTTATTAGAGTTCCGGTTACTTACCGAGTATTTTTATGCACACGAAAAATGCTTGTCGCGTAGATGAAAAATATCAGTTAAACAAGCGAAATAAAGTACAGAGTATATTCTCAACTCAAAGTAATTTCCTAGTTTTAAAACCTGGACAAATACTTAAGGTTCAAAGGCTACATATATACGTACACTATTCTTTAATCTACTTATGTAAGTAATCGTATTTTCTTATAGGTTTTCATATTTCTGATGCATCCATTGTTCTTCAAAGACCAACTTTAAGCCAGGAATCTTGTCTCATCCAACCGCATAATTTAGCAACAAAGAAAATTATTGTAATTTAATTGTTTGATGCAAATTAGCGACATTGACGCCAGGAGCATAAAACACAAGTGTTATGGCTTTGTTTAATGCGCAGGAATGTCTTCTCTAATTTCCTGCTCGACGCAACTAGTTCTGAAGTTTATTACGCGGCGCAGTGGGTTCCTAGATTACTGTGTTAGCATGTTGAGATTCCACGAAGTCGATATACGCCTCCTGAGATAGGTTCTCTGCTACTTCGCTTTGCATTTATTACGCATATCTATAATCTCATTGGGTTTATACATACATATAAATTATACAATACAATATAAATATGCTTTATTAAACAACACCACACAAAGGAAAATAAAAAAGGAAACACAAAAGCACGAAAATCTTTCATGGTGAACAACAGGCGGTCTTATCGCTAAGAGATCTCTTCTAGACAAACTTAGAAAAAAGAGACGTAGCAAACTAAACATTAAAAAAGTAGGCGGCTAGGCGTATTCCCGTACGTTTAATCTAAAATATAAATACAATGCAAATGGGACACATTTTTAGCAGTTAAATATAGCATGAATAGCGACATGTGTTGAGTTTATGATATGCCCGTTTAATTTTATTTTTGTCTGTGACCTTCCACATAAAAGCGAGCCTTAAAGCAATGGGCGCTTTCTTTATTGTTGTATGTATTGATAAAATATTCAAAAGAGTAGTATTATTCTAAATGGTTGATAAAGGAAAAATAAGTTGGCTGAAAAAATAAATGTCGACGCGATTATGTATGATTTCAACCGATTTCGATTATCGTTATTCCCTCGGGACCTTATTATTTACCGGGATGAAAAGGGTATCCCAATTCCATCCAAATCCGTCCATCCGTTGCAGCGTGAAGAAAAAAAACGAGCACACAAACTTTATTTGTAATGCTATATAGTAAGATTAACAATAAAATTGTGAGCCAATTCAATTGCTAGCAGGGCGTCTATTCCAGTTTGTCTTAAACCAGATATGGTTTGAGACAAACTTGAATACGACTGGACGATTTTATTGTCAAGTGGTACGATAGTACAACTTGACAATAAAATCGTCCGGATCGTCAAAAAAAGCTGATATGCTAACGAAAAAAGGATGGGTACATACATCACGCCTTCATCCCCAGAGTGGGGTAGGCAGAGCTACAGAAGTACCAACAACTCTAAAATAAAAGTTGTTAATTCTGTACCCACACTTTGTACAATCAGGCTAAGATGTTTACCAGTGTATTAGTGACAGGTTGGAAGCCCATCGCCTAACAGTACTATACAAGCCAAAGTAAAGTGTTTTAACGAAGTAGAATAGATCTGAACCTAAATCAGATTGTCTCGTGTGTATATCCCCTCGTATGCGGGAGGTCAAAAAAGTACCAAGTTCTAGTCTCTTCTGATTACGATATCACTACATAGTATAAAACAAAGTCGCTTTCTCTGTCCCTACGTCCCTTTGTATGTTTAAATCTTTAAAACTACGCAACGGATTTTGATGCGGTTTTTTTTAATAGATAGAGTGATTCAAGAGGAGGTTTATATGTATAATACTTTAATCCGGAGCGAAGCGAGGGCTGGTCGCTAGTAATCCATAAAATTAAGCTTAAAAAAAATACAAAAAGATATCCAAATTTTGAGCACGGATCCGTGCCTAAGCATAGAGGAGGGGATATCAATCAAGTTAAGTTTTAGGTACAAAATGAACTAAATGAACTCAAGTCTGAATAGGTGCAAACAATAGCGTGCATTCTAGGTAGTTAGGGCACACGCCAAAGAGCCTTTATCAATTATACCTTACATGGATGTTATAGCCGAGGCATAGTGCACTGGGACATATGTGGACATTACGACCGGAGATTGTGCAGTGCACGCGCACCTTACCGCGCGGGCGACACAGTTAGATTACAGCTGATGTGGTCCGCTTACATTTAAGCTGAGTAATTCATATAATTAATTAATTTGATTGCCTTATTATTTTGGTTGAGGTAGCTATTGATTTCGAACCAGCATAAAAAATATTAATAAAAAAAAACGAAAAGTGAACATTATGGTATATATCCTGTGGTGCACACTGCCAAGTTAAGGGATAAGGCAAAATATTGTATTCAATATTGATTTGGTTCTTAAGTACTTATTAAAGCCGAATTCTCACTGATTGGCATATTATACTTGAAAGGTCTTAAAGTACTTAATACAATATAATTAGCCCGAGGCAGATTTTTGTTAGATTTTTAGATATTAATTTGAATATATTTATTTCAACAATACTACGACTAATTTCGTGTTGTTCTGATAAATTGCGTGAAAATAACACGTTTAAGGGCACTTTTAAATTCGCCATCGCAATAACTAAAAAAAAAATCTCCCCATAAGAATGCACACAAGGATCGTCCTCTGATTTTTTAGATCAATTCCCGAAGTCGATTTTTCTTAGTAGCATAATTTTTTGTTTCCTCGAATGTTTTCGCAATCGTGTTTTCCACTGAAGCTTTTTTCCTGTCTCATTTTTTCCCATTCTGGAAATCAATTTAACAGGGACGGATCTCTACTAACGCGGGCCTCCTATTTCTAGGTGGCTGGGTTTAAATTAACATAACCTAAACCTATCTAAATTAGCGACTGGGAGAAATCTGGACCGGAAAATACATATCGTCACTACTTTAAAAAAACCTCGTATCTCATTATTCGTGATGTGCGATTTTAAACTTAATGTTGAAGTTTAAAATGGTACATCACGAAATATGAGATACGAGGATTTTCAAAGTGGTGACGATATACTACCGAAAATGTAGTAAACAATCGTCAACGAAAGTAGAATTTCCGTAGAGTACAATACAATACAATACAATACAAATACTCTTTATTGAACACCAAAAATTAAAAAATTAAAACAACACGGAACAGTACATTTAAATCATATGTATACAACAGGCGGTCTTACCGCTAAATAGCGATCTCTTCCAGACAACCTTGTAAGAGAAATAACTGAGGACACAAGTTCATGGCAGGCGGTGAAAACTAATTCGTTTAGAACTCAAACTAAATAACTACAAGAAACAATTAAATTATTTCAATTTTGAAATAAAACTATTTATATATAGACCAAATATAAATACATAAAGTAAATAATTAAATAAATACATACTAAATGCATATCATTATACATCTATATAATATATACATACATACATCCTCCAAAACAGCCAAACAATGACAACACGAAGCATGAGATAGAAGAAAGAAAAAAGTAAAGGAAATAATAAAAAAACTACGGAAGTGATAGAAAAGTATCCTTTAGCTTGCTTTTAAAAATGGCAACAGACTTAGCACGTCGTACCTCCACAGGCAAAGCATTCCATAACCTTAGCCTTGATGGTAAAAGAATTTGTGTAAAATTTAGAGGAAGAAAAAGGAACTGACAGGAGAAGGTTTTGGCACGCTCTAATAGATTAGAAAGGTTTAGAATAATATAACAAGTCTCCTTACTTATTTTACATGTTTTTATACTATTTGTTTAAGAAATCCGCCGACGGACGGACGGACAGATAACGAATGTTTAGTGTCTAGGGTCCCGTTTGGCACCCTTTGGGCAAAGTATAAGTATAGGAGAAGTAGTTCATCTTCAAGCAAATGTATATACTTAAAACTTTGCTTTGGCTACGGAACCCTAACTGCAAAGTGTTTGGTAATAACTGTGGTGACCTTCCACAGAGCGAGGAGCTGCGGTCTCAGCTGGAGAGCGAGCAGCACTTCTGCCACGTGTACCGCGGGCAGGCGGGTGAGGCGCGCGCGCAGCTCGAGGAGAGCGCCCGCGCCGCGCGCGACCTCGAGCAGGAGCGCGCCAGCCTCATGCACCAGCTGCAGCTCGCCATCGCGCGCGCAGACTCTGAGGCCATCGCCAGGTAACACTCTCGACAACTTTTCATTATGCACTCATGTTCATGTAGTTTCTGTTGTACTCGTGTTACTTGATGCTTCTTCTTCTTTTATTTTGCAATCACCCAAAGGTTAGCTGGAAGAGATCACTAAAAGGGATAAGTTTGCTTTTGACCATCTTTATTTGGTTAAAACTTTACACACCATAAACGTATAAGGATTAAAAATATCACTCATTTAATTTATATAATATACATCACAATTATCAATATTTTTTTAAATTAACAACTGTATTGAATGAAATGAAATTTAATCAAGATATATTTATTTCGTCGACTATATTGCTACAGTGCTGCTTTGTATGTAACACTAGTTTAGGTAGTATAATTGTAATAAGGTTATTAAAAAATAAAAAAGCGGCCAAGTGCGAGTCGGACTCGCCCATGAAGGGTTCCGTAGCAGCAAGTAACATAATATAAAAGTTCGTTGTAGCTTTGATCAATGTTTTTATGACGTATTAAAAAAAAACTACTTACTAGATCTCGTTCAAACCAATTTTCGGTGGAAGTTTGCATGGTAATCATATATTATTTTTACATTTATCATTCCCTTATTTTAGAAGTTACGGGGGGGGGGGGACACACATTTTTCCACTTTGGAAGCGTCTCTCGCGCAAACTATTCAGTTTAGAAAAAAATTATAATAGAAACCTCAATATCATTTTTGAATACCTATCCATAGATACCCCACACGTATGAGTTTGATGAAAAAAAAATTTTTGAGTTTCAGTTCTAAGTATGGGGAACCCCAAAAATTTATTGTTTTTTTTCTATTTTTGTATGAAAATCTTAATGCGGTTCACCGAATACATCTACTTACCAAGTTTCCACAGTATAGCTCTTATAGTTACGGAATAAAGTGGCTGTGACATACGGACGGACAGACGGACAGACATGACGAATCTATAAGGGTTCCGTTTTTTGCCATTTGGCTACGGAACCCTAAAAACCTGCCAAATGCGAGTCGGACTCGCGCAAGAAGGCTTCCTTACCATGATCTATAACATTAGACACTATTTTTTTTAAAACGGCAAAAATATCACGTTTGTTGTATGGGAGCCCCCCTTTATTTGTTTTATTTTATTCTGTTTTTAAATCGGCAACAGAAATACATCATCTGTAAAAGATTTCAACTGTCTACCTATCACGGTTCATGAGATATAGTCTGGTGACAGACAGACAGACGAATAGTGAAGTCTTAATAATAGGGTCCCGTTTTCACCCTTTGGGTATAAACCATAAAAAAAATGTTGAATTACTTGTGCCACTTCTTCTTAACAGTGGTCTCTTTTCGAGAAGCGCTGGTGGCTATTAGAAAGTGCCTACAGGCACTGCCTATATGCAGAATTCTGAAGCTGTACTTTTAACTTGAAACCTGCCAAGTCCAGTAAGGGAAAGGGGTAGCTTTAGAAGTCAAATATAGGCCTGCTAGTACAATGTAAAAGCAACCTGTTATCCCACCAACTATCAGGGCTGTCTTAGTGAAACTCGCGGCTGAGGTAAGCGGTAAAGAGCTGGTCTAATTGAACCCGATTGGATTCATTTCAGATCGATAGCAGAGGAGACAGTAGGCGAGCTTGAAAAGGAGAAGACAATGAAAGATCTAGAGATGCGCGACGCACTGGGCGCGCACCGCGGCGAGCTGGCGGCGCGCGACGCGCTCGTGCAGGGGCTGCGCGACCGCGACCACGAGAGCCGCGCCACCATCGACCTGCAGCGGAAGGTCACTGCCCTCACACACTACACAATGTTTACCTTGAAAAAACACTGGCATATTTTCAAGTATTTTCCATCCCATTACATAGGTTTCACTCCCAACAACCATTTAAAAAAAAAACTAATGCTACACAGGACGGTTCTATTCATTGGTTCTCGAATTGCAAAGAAGTTCTTGGCTTTTGTGGTTGCGAGATAATAGGTGATAATTCTGGTAGTGTTGTGAAATAGTACACTGGCTGGGAAATAGGCCGTTGCGGGACGAGTATAAATCGAGGTCGCGCTATATACGAGTCCAGCAACCGCCCTTCCCGGCCGAGACTTGTATTGTGCTTTTCGCCAACTATATCACAAATTTGCTTGAAATATTTTAAGCACAGTCCACAAAATTCCATTAAAAAAACACAGGCATTGACATTCCTCATAATGCCAATTCAATTAAAAATAAGTACTACATAGTACAAAAATAAACTACACCATTAAGTAAAATCACAAAATTAAAATTAATAGATCTAATTTGAATTAATGAAAATCTAAATCAAAATCAAAATGTTTATTCAGTAAATAGGCCCCCATGGGGCTCTTTTACACGTCGGTAATATGAAGTGAATTTACTGAAAGGTGAATAACATGAATTACGCGCTTAGTTAATACGGCCATTTATTTGATTTATGAACGCAACATGTTTCAGAAATAGTAAAACTATTTGATATACTTTTAAATACGCTATAAATGACGTTCGTAAAGATTAACCTTTTTACTCTGACATTTCATAAAGTAAAAGAACATGGAAGTACTTTAATTGTACGTTTGGCTGTTTTGAATTAGTTATCCGAGTCCAGGCATGGTTTTAGAAAGTAAAAAACGCGGTGCGTAATGAAATTTCATCCCTGTTTTGTGGCTAGTAGTAGTTGAGAAAAGTACTGTCTGACTTGGCAGAAAGTGCAATTTATAGACTTGTACACTAAAGGGGCTCTATATCACTAGTCCATAAAGTGCGCACTTTCTACCCTCTGCCGAAATGTGACTAGATGGAAAGTCGGGCTGCCGACCGAGTCGTCTGTGGCGAGGTTCCCGGCTGCGCGCCATGTATAAGTGTTGTGTGCGCAGGAGGTGGACGAGCTGCGGCGCAGCGGCACGGCGCTGGCCGAGCGCGTGGCGGCGCTGCAGCGCCTGCAGGACGACGTGGACCGCCTCAACAAGAAGCTCAACTCCGAGATCATGCTCAAGCAGCAGGCCGTCAACAAGCTCGCCGAGATCATGAACAGGTCACAAACTATTTACATGCCCGTACACATTCACTTTAGTGAATCGCTCGCGCCGTGGGAGCGACGGCAATTCAATATTTTGTTTTAGATTTTATCGTACATAATAATCTGAATTAATACTTTTTTCTGGTTCTGTGTGAACACTATTGATTTTGCTTTATTTGTGCTCATTGCTTCTCTTTTATTATACCTAAATTCAAGTAAAATCGTCGGGCGACAAAGGCAAATTTTCTCGCGATATTTTTGCATCTTATTTGATTGGTATAAGTAACAAAACGAATCATGACTTTGACGTCGTCCGTACCATTGGTAGCACCGATCGTTAATCAACTGACGTTTGTATTGTACAGGAAAGACATGAATCCGGCCGTGACGAAGAACAAGAGCAAGATGTCCGTCCGCAAGGACAAGGACTACCGCAAACTGCAGCAAGAGTTGACGCGCGAGAAGGACAAATTCGACCAGCACGTCGCCAAGCTCCAGCGGGACCTGCAAGACTCGCAGCAACAGCTGGTAGAAGAGCAGCAGACTCGACTGCGTCTCGCCATGGATGTGGACAGCAAAGACGCAGAAATAGAACAGTTAAAGGAGAAACTAGCAGCACTAACCAGCGAGACTGCCTCCCAGTCCTCCGCTGACGCCGAGGACGGCGAGACCGAGCAGACGCTCGAGGGCTGGCTCTCCGTGCCCATCAAGCAGAACATCCGCCGCCACGGCTGGCGCAAGCAGTACGTTGTCGTCTCTTCCAAAAAGATTATCTTTTATAACACTGAGAGCGACAAGCAGAATACTACGGATCCCGTTATGATATTGGATTTGAGGTGAGTTTTTTTTACATTTGCTTTTATAATTTGATTTAATAATTAATTTAGCATAGGGTTTTTGCGTAGCATTAAATGTCCATCCTTAGATATATTGGTTTTCTGAATAGGATAACATAATAGTATAGTCAAAACCTTATCTTTTCGTCACTCATAAAAAAATCCATTTACCATTATTACTCCTTACTCACGTACGTTTGAAGTTTGATCATGGTCATATATTTATTTATACATCTATATTAAATATATTGTCTTTTTTGTTAATTGCGGGGTATCTAAGTATGTATTTCTCTATAAAGTTAAGCTTAATTTGAGACTAGGTCAATTTGTGTCAGAATGTGCTTTGAAATTTATTTTATTTATTTATTTATAACATGCATGTCATAATCGTCATATGCAACATTAAATTGCAAAGAAAGAAAGAAATAAAGGGTGACCCGTAGATGATTGCTGTATGGTTTATGCTGATTGGCAGGCGAAAGCCTTGCATCGATTGCAGGCGCCGGGGCACACCCGAGCTTCGTTTGATGCACGGCACCATAGCATGAACTTCGCGTCTCGCGTTTATCAATCTCGCACGTACACACTTTAAAATCTGAAGGATGGTTTGTTTACATGTATCCACAGCTATAAAGGCGACAACAAGGCAGCGGCTTAATTTTTTTAACCTGCCCTCTCTTCGTTAGGCCCCCGCAGGGTGCTCGCACCCTTATCATTCACAGTTTATAAAATACGATACTGTGTAGGGCTTGAAATGAAGTGAACGTTTTATTTTGCAGCAAAGTGTTCCACGTGCGGTCAGTGACGCAGGGCGACGTGATCCGCGCGGACGCGAAGGACATCCCGCGCATCTTCCAGCTGCTGTACGCGGGCGAGGGCGAGGCGCGCCGCCCGCAGGACGCGCTCGACCAGCCGCAGGACGCGCCCGACCACCACGGTACCTACGAGGACAACACGCACACACACACACGTGCCGATGTGCCCGCCCCACCCTGGGACTCTACTTTGAAATCCGTAATTCGAACTTCGAACTTCGGATGGCTTTGCAAATGACCGATTAAAACCGGTTATTAACCGTTTTTTGCATACTGAATTCGGTTATTAACCGGTTATTTGCATTCCCTAGTTACGCGCTGAGAGCACTAGGGATAGCAATAGTCGAAGTTCGAATCTCGAAGTTCAGTGATGCCCCTGCACCGTAGTCGAAACTACTTGAGTTTGTGTAAATTGGGTTGCGTCTGAATGAATGCGAAATATGTAAAATTGTATAGAAAGTGCAGCATCGACTAGACACATTCATCTGTTTTTATCCACCGACGCAAAAAGAGTTTATGTTAGGAAATATCTTCTAATACTTCTACGTTCTGTACCTACTTTTGCACATTCTGTGGCCTTCTGTGATTGAACATAACCTTAATGTCCTCGTCGAGCAATGATCTTTAAACGAACTGTCTCTATTTATGTGCAGGCAATACGGTCCAGCATAAGGGCCACGATCTCGTGAGCATCACGTACCACATCCCCACAGCGTGCGAGGTGTGCACGCGCCCGCTGTGGCACATGTTCCGTCCTCCGCAGGCCTACGAGTGTCGCCGTGAGTATTTCATATGATTATGTATTTTTGATGGCACGAAACCTGAGCCTAATGGACATTTGCAATTTTCTAAGATAGAATGCCTGTAGTCTGCAGTCGTACTGGAACACAACGGTACTAATGCGAGAATAGCGGTCAGCTTTAATTAAAAGTACTCGTAGCCGACAGTAGTAAGTCCTTAAATGTTGCTCGGGCTATATTGCTGGCCATAATGAAATACCGCGTAACTAGCGATAGTACATTGTGCATCAAGGGAAGCAAGAAGAGGATAGCTAACGAGAGTATTAGGAAGGCGGAGGGCTTTTAATGACTGGAGTTTGTTATCCCCTTACTGCCCGTGATACACACAATGTTTTTCGTCACATTTGCAAGGAAACAAAAAATATTTACTAGCTAGAAGAGATTGCCAACATGTCAACTTTTTTCAATATAAATTACACACTTGTTTTAGTAGTTGCGAGGTATTTTGCATTATCCCCGACGATTATTTTTTTGCGAATCGTTCGTTATGTCGGTCTGTAACGGGTCGCGTGTTTTGCAGGGTGTCGCATGAAGATCCACGCCGAGCACGTGAACGAGGGCGAGGGCGTCGCGGCGTGCAAGCTGCACGCCGACCGCGCGCGCGAGCTGCTCCTGCTGGCGCCGGCCGCCCCCGACCAGCGGCGCTGGGTCGCGCGCCTCGCGCGCCGCGTGCAGCGCTACGGGTACCGCGCCGCGCACACCAACCACGACCACACCAAGCTGTCGCCCAGGTAACTAGCGGCGTGCAAGCTGCACGCCGACCGCGCGCGCGAGCTGCTCCTGCTGGCGCCGGCCGCCCCCGACCAGCGGCGCTGGGTCGCGCGCCTCGCGCGCCGCGTGCAGCGCTACGGGTACCGCGCCGCGCACACCAACCACGACCACACCAAGCTGTCGCCCAGGTAACTAGCGGCGTGCAAGCTGCACGCCGACCGCGCGCGCGAGCTGCTCCTGCTGGCGCCGGCCGCCCCCGACCAGCGGCGCTGGGTCGCGCGCCTCGCGCGCCGCGTGCAGCGCTACGGGTACCGCGCCGCGCACACCAACCACGACCACACCAAGCTGTCGCCCAGGTAACTAGCGGCGTGCAAGCTGCACGCCGACCGCGCGCGCGAGCTGCTCCTGCTGGCGCCGGCCGCCCCCGACCAGCGGCGCTGGGTCGCGCGCCTCGCGCGCCGCGTGCAGCGCTACGGGTACCGCGCCGCGCACACCAACCACGACCACACCAAGCTGTCGCCCAGGTAACTAGCGGCGTGCAAGCTGCACGCCGACCGCGCGCGCGAGCTGCTCCTGCTGGCGCCGGCCGCCCCCGACCAGCGGCGCTGGGTCGCGCGCCTCGCGCGCCGCGTGCAGCGCTACGGGTACCGCGCCGCGCACACCAACCACGACCACACCAAGCTGTCGCCCAGGTAACTAGCGGCGTGCAAGCTGCACGCCGACCGCGCGCGCGAGCTGCTCCTGCTGGCGCCGGCCGCCCCCGACCAGCGGCGCTGGGTCGCGCGCCTCGCGCGCCGCGTGCAGCGCTACGGGTACCGCGCCGCGCACACCAACCACGACCACACCAAGCTGTCGCCCAGGTAACTAGCGGCGTGCAAGCTGCACGCCGACCGCGCGCGCGAGCTGCTCCTGCTGGCGCCGGCCGCCCCCGACCAGCGGCGCTGGGTCGCGCGCCTCGCGCGCCGCGTGCAGCGCTACGGGTACCGCGCCGCGCACACCAACCACGACCACACCAAGCTGTCGCCCAGGTAACTAGCGGCGTGCAAGCTGCACGCCGACCACGCGCAGCATATTTTTTTTTAAATAGGTTTAAAGTTTCAAGAAATGTGTCGATTGTAAATATTTTTATAAGGTTCATGTCCGAGTTATAGAAGTAGTAGTCTAAGGCTCGTATTAATAGACTGATCTCGACTGTTTTTTAGGAGCTCACGGACTGTAAATAGTTTTTTTCATCTTTCTGGCCCTTGCAGGATTTGTGCTTATGGCCCGTATGTCAACAAAAACGAGGAAACAGAATTATCAGAAAAGGGTTAAAACGGAATTAGGAAAAACGGAATAAAAGATCAGGAATGGAAAAGATTAATAGTGAAATAACTGAAGAATAAGTATTATATGGAAACAATTAAATTTTAATATGGTTGAATATAATGAAACCGGTTAAAACTTGGTAAATGGCAGAATTAACAGGGGAAAGTAAAGAGGATATAGAGGAAGGGAAATGAATTTTAAGGGAAATAGTCCTTTTAGGAGAAATGAACGGTCATATTTGCTTCTAGCAATATGACATGATTAATATCACCTACATGGTCACCAATTTCACAGATAGTGTTACTAATTATTTTAAGCTTTGCAAGAGGCGCAGGAGAACAATTGTGGCCCAGACGCATACGTATGATGATAGAAGTAGCCCTTTTGCCGAGTCTCAACTTGGAAAAATAAATAAATATCACGCGACAATCTCACACAAATTGACCAACTCCCAAACTAAGCTCTAGGCTTGTACTATGGGTACTAGACAACGATAAACATACTTATAAAGAGAAATACATACTTAAATACATAGAAAACATCCAAGACTCAGAAACATTTATCTGCCCTTACCGGGACTTGAACCCAGGACCGCTGACTTCGGAGGCAGTGTCACTCCCAACTAGGCCACCGTGTCGTCAATAGAATAGTTTGTTGTTCAATAATATTAATTTGTTTGGTTATTGCAGGGACTCGATGCGCTCCAACCTGAAGCTGGCGTACATGAACGTGAGCCAGCGCAGCTCCACGCTGCCCGCCAACGCGTCGCTGCCGCGCCAGTAGCGCCGCGCGACTCCATCCTGGGTAGTCTAACTTTCGCTCATCGTTCATTGGTTTTCCTACTAACATGCTGTTTTCGCATTATCGACCATTCATTTTACAATTTTATCGATTGTAACCTAACCCTATTCGCGGAAGACGTCGCTCCACTACCTTTCGACGTACCATGTTACGTATTAGACGAATCTACTGCAATTTGTTTGCGGTCACCCACTTTCGTGATTTATAAAATAAGCTAGTCTCATTTAGTAAGTTCAAAATATCGAGTAAATCCAATGAATTCAGCTCGACTGATGTGATAGTTTTTGTTTATTTTGAGTGAGTACTTACGTGTAATGAATACGATCGGACGCTCAGGCTTTTTGCTCATCGACAATTAAGAGATGGTCCCGGGGATTATAATTTTACGAGCTTAATACCTTGGTTTAGTAGGAAGTAACTTTCAATGAGACAATTCAAGTATGAATTCTGAAGCACTATTATATTTTAACACTATATTTGCTTTTGTTTTGTTAAAAACTCAATGCTGCATTATCTTACGCTATGCAATGGTGGAGAAACAAGATTTCCCGCAGTCGTCGATGCAGTACATTCGGCGTTAGGTTGTACCGTTACTCAGACCAGATCCTCATCCGTGTTGAATCGCATTATTATGATTTTTCATCACCGTTCAATAAATTCTTCTACTTAGATGGACATCAGCCTCGGCTTTGTTTTCAGCATGGTGAATATTTCTTGGCTGTCTGTGTTAATGTGATTTAAGGAAAACACCGTAGGCGGCAGCAAATGAATTCTGAACCCATGTTAAATTTAACACATTTCCAAGCCTCCAAAATCTCACGTCAATAGACGTCGAATTAAATTTTATCTTCATTTATATTCACATGATTAGGCAGCCAGAACTCATTTATTCTTAACAAGCTCTATCAAATATCAAATCAAATAAAATATTTTTATTTTCTGACAATGGATTACAATGGGTATAGGCTCTTAAGAATACTTGAAAGTGTCTCACCTTATTGAGGTGGAGAATACTTTTTTTTATAATCTAGATCTACATAACATATTTTAATACAGCGCCGTTATAAATGCATTGCTCCAATTGTTTTAAAATGCCCAATTATACACGTTTTTTTTTGTAATCTAACACTGGTGAGGATCTTTTTTTGAGTAATACAGTAACAACAGCCATTGCGTCCCTTTCGTTTTAATCCAGCTCGACGCGGATTGCCGAACGACAACCAAGTTGCGGCCAAGTCTTCCTACTCACCTAGGCAATGATAAAACTTTTTAAGTTGTGTCCAACATTCGGATCGCTCGAATTGTTTTGAATTAGAGTGAAAGTCTATTTTGCTCTGGAATCCGCAAATACTAAGTTAGCTCTTTTATGCGCTGATCAATTCCAACCTGAACGAGTACCTTTATTTATCTCCATTTATTGGATTTAAATACATATAGTAATGTTACATGCCTAAACGTAATTAAAGATATATTTCAGTTTATTTTTATAAGGCCTATTGTAACCAGTTCTGCATTTTATATACTTAAATATTTTTGTTATATTTATTTTGTTGAAATACCTGGGTTTACTTATAAAACGATTTAATGAATAATCTATGGGACTGTTGAAATCTGAAGGTTTGTAGTATAAACACCTACGTGTGAGCGTGCTCGATTAGTCATACTTAATTTTTTTTTCGATATATAATTTGTGATTAATGAAATTCTGACCTGTAATACCATTAGCTCTACTAAAAACAAAGAAGTTTTTATAAGCATGCACTTTACTTGGGTGTTATTGGTTAAGTTGGGGGAACACTATTGATGGTAACCTAAAGATTATCGGCACCGTGCCTTAAGTAAATGGAGGCGATGATCCTACAATCACGATTTTCGTTGGATTTGTTTCATTCAGATGTTCAATGTGAGACGTGAGAGACGTCTTCGGCAAATACTCCCAGGTAAAGCGCCACCATAAATTTAGTTATGCGGTGTAAAAACTAAACTAACATTGCACTGGTTCCTAAACTATTTACATCGGCACTTGTAACGCTCTTCAATCTTTTATATAATATGTCTGATGACAGTGAAATACATAGTGGGACCTAAAAAGTTAGTTTAAGTGCTTTTGTGATAGTCGCAATTGCAGTTTAACGAAGACAGTGCCATAAGTAATTTGTTTAGTGAAAGGGCTCCAGTTATTGCTCAAACCATGTTTTACTAAATCCAGCGAGTTACTTAATTATACAAGACTCCTTAGCGGGCTTCCTCGAATATAACACGATCAATTTACACTAGTGGCCTAGGATTATGAGCTTATTTTATCATTATTATGAATGACGTTTAGTAGGTTATGCGAACTATTATATTCTAAATGTAACTGCCTAACTCGTGAGGTTATATTTCGAGCCAGACACTAATGTTTGTGATTTCCAAAGCAATAAAAATAATCTGTTATCTACGAAATTGGTGCCAAACTAAAACAAAGTGTTTCTTCCGGTTCCGATTATGCAGCGGAATTGAACAAGGGACCGTCGTTGAATATGGCCAATTTTCGCCTTGCTAGAGTTGTAAAGTTTAATGTACATTCTCTTCAGATGTGATTTAAAAGTACAAATCGAGTTGAGAGTACATACTCTGCAGTCCCTCGTATACGAGCGTTGAGAAGGTGAGGCGAGCGGTGGACGCGGCGCGCGGTAGTGTGCGATAGCGGAGTCTCCGCTCACCGTTGTGCTACACGAAGCAGGCCTCCACGCGTTGTTGTTACTAGAGAATGCAAATAACCGGTTGGTAACCGAATTTAGTACGCAAAAGACGGTTAATAACCGGTTTAAACCGGTTATTTGCATTCCCTAGTTGTTACTAGTGGTTCTTGTTGAACATAGTTTAGATGCGCTGTTTATTATTGCTCTACACTGTTTACATTCCTCCGACGAAAGCTACGTTGAGTTTTGTTTATCTTAGTTTTAATTGACTCAAGTTCAACTCTCTCGCTTGTCCAGTTATCGCTTTTATATTTTGTAGATGTAAGTTCTAAACAATCTCTGTTCATTTATGTACTGACATACGAATTTCAAATTTACCTAGGTACTTAAGTGTTTGATAGATTGCGATCACCGTAGGTATACGCTTATTTTTGAGATGCATTTTATAACACTTAAAAAACGGGCAATAAATACTTTTGCGATCTTTATATTTAGAATAAGGCCGGTTAGTTGGTAAAGAACCTGTAAAAAGTTGGTAAATTAATACAGCATCGTTGTTATTTCAAAACTGTAATAATTTACGAATATTTACTACAACTGTTTTACTATTGTGCATTCATAACACCCGGTATTAGGCGACTTCAAAAGAAGTCGTCCAAAACCTATTGGAGTATTCAAATTTTAAAAATCTGTTTAATGTTAATTCGTAATTGTTAGGATTCGTATTTTAAAACGAATAAATAAAAGGGATCGTCCTTTTTAAAGCGTTTTGTTGTGTTATTAGGGCAGCTGTTGCATTGTGTCCATTCCATATTAAATTATGTTTCACGCGTTCGGGTATGGTTTATATGCCAAAGAAAAATTGAAAATCAGAATTAATAAAAAAATACAATGTTTTATTTATCCATGCTTGTCATTAATATTAATTCAGTGTATTCAATAACTTTAATAAATATTGTTATTTTCTATGCATAATTCTAAACCTGATTTATAAAGCGACATTTTTCGGGAGTATTTTTTTAATAATCCAGCACTAATCACGTTAGTGTCGTAAGAAATACTCCCAAATTGTCTATCGTATATCGCGCCGATAATGGACAATGTAAAATCATAATGTAAATTATTTATTATTATTATTCAATTACATCTCTTATTGTAACGTTTTATTTATCGAGCTAAAATTGTAAGTTCCTAACTAGCTAGCTTCTCATGTATAGAATATTTCTCTAGTAGCTTATCGCTGATATTATTTTTTTCGGCTTAACGTTTTATCGTGTAGTGGGTATATAATATCATTATGTATAACATGAATACATTTTGAATGAATCTATTACTTTAAACTCGCGAGTCGTCCGCGCCGCGCCGCGAGCGCAGGCGACGCCTCTGCGCTCGCGCACTAAGGGCGACAACTATTAATTGGATTATGATAAATGCCTAAATACTACGTGTCATGCAATATACTAATACCACGTGCCTTAGCTACGGCCCAATCCCATATCATCTAGGCATAGTATGTTAAATCTATCAATAGTGATTATAATGTACATATGTTTTAAAATAAACCAATATTTTATGGATTTTTAAGGAATTTGTATATTGTAAAGATTATTAATTAATTTTATCATAAAATTAATGCCTATCTCATAAGTGCTACATTTGTGAAAAATAAATAACATTTTAAAATTTATAGTTTTATTTCGGAATTCTTAAATTAAGCATAACATTATTAAAATTCTCAAAAACATTTAATAACAACAATCTCAAATTTAATACATATATGATAACAATAACGTTGTGAACAAGTAATAAATGCTAAGCCCCTCGTGCGGTGCGGCCCTGGCGGGCGCGGGTGACGAGCCGTGCGACGACTATACTGGACAGTGAAACATTTCGTGAACCTTACGTCTATTTTAAATACTGATAGTGAGTACTGTTATCGAACACCAGGGCTCAGAACAGGCCGACAGACTTCTTAAGGTCTTTCTGCTTCCAGCCGGGCAGTGCGCGGAACTCGCTGTACGGCATGTGCAAAGTGGACACGAAGTCGTCGTGAGTCAGGTATAGCTGTGAACAAAAGTACGATAAGCGTAAACTTCAATACTAAAAACGATCATTTTGGTCGCGTCTCTACGGCTGTCTAAATTAATAACAGGGTTACTATTGCATTAAAATGATATTGCGTTTGACGTGTTTTAGTATCGTTTAAGGACTTGTAGTACTATTAGGCGATGGGCTTGTAACCTGTCACTAATACACTAGTATACTTCTTGGCTTGATTGTGCAAAATGTGGTTACAGAATTAAAAACAAGTATTTTTAAGTTGGTGGTATTTCTCTAGCTGAGGTCATTGCCCGTGGTCCACCTACTTAGTTCACCTCTGTGGATTGCGGAGACTAAACTGGTTAAAACCTATAGGTAGGTTTAGGTTATGTTAGTTCTTCAGGGGGCCCGAAGGACCAAAATACCTCAGAAATAGGAGCTCCGTCGACTCGGTTACGGGGTGGTAAAATGTCCAGGTGAACTAATTAGTTGGACCACGGGCAATGACCGTATAGCTCTGCCTACCCCACTCTGGGAATGAAGGCGTGATGTTATGTACGTATGTATGTAATGTTGCCATCATTACTATCAAGTAAATAAGAGTTATCAAAACGTTGACAATACAGAAACACGTCTCGCGCAATGTCGTTTTTACCGTGTAGAATCTCAGGCAATTTATGAGGTCGGGTTCCGCGGGTCTGTACCTCCTTGGCTAGCGGGTCGACGTCCGGCGGCAGGTGGTCGCGCGGGCCGCGCAGCACGGCCAGCGGGTACTTCTCGTGCTGGTCGAACCGGTTGGCGCTGTTGCCGCTCTGCAGCGCGCTGTTGCCGCCCTGCACGATCGCCTTGCCCTCGAGGGCGCTGATGATGGCGCTGAAGGTTCGGTGACCCTGGATACAGAAAGTAAACGTTAAAACAACGAGGGTTTGAGGACACCGGTTATAAGTCTAGCATAATGCCAATCTTCCATCTTCATAGTTCTTAGCCACGGTCGGCTGCAACTTAACGAGCCATAAATGCCATCGACGTCATAAGCCACAACCGCGCTGATAAAAAATGTATAGGTGCCTACTGAGCGCGCGACGTCCCCGGCACGAAAATGCGATGACGTTATTTGCCAGCTTGGGCAAAAGGTTAAAGTAAAAACGCATTTGCAGATTTGAGATTACTGCATGGGCCTCACCATTTCTACATTTTTCAATAATAACATTTATATCGCGGATCGTATTTAAAAAACATAATTTTGCTATGTACATGATTAATTAGGCGTGAGTGAGATCATTGATTTGGGGGCCTAAGTGCTCCGTTGACTTACGTAACACGTAAGCAATGATATAAATATGAGTACTAGATAGGTAATTCAGAGCGCTAGATTATATTAGCTTACTGCCGTCTTAACCCTTTATAATATAAGCCAGAGGAAATATTTTTCCCGCCACATAAATTTTTTTTCATGACGTTTAAACAGTTAAAAAAGCCAATCTAACAATAAAGAAACCTACTTTTTGGCTCTTGAAAGCTTATGCCTTATAGAGGGATAATTCATACAGTAAAGTACCGTGTATTATGGTAACAGGAAAGTAAACAAGTCTAATAAAAAAAACCGGGCAAAAGCATGTCGGAACATGCTTAGTGTAGGGCCCGAAGCCGTTAAGTACCTACTACAAACATGAAAATCAACAAGTAATTATAAATTTTCTATATAAAGTCAAAAGCTTACTATTTCATAAACCCACGTTGCGTGTAGGGGAGGTACTTTTTTAACATTTTATTATACTACTTTGTTGGCGTGACTAATATGTATATTCGTGCCAAATTACTAGGCTGCGGACGGACGGACGGACGGACGGACATGGCGAAACTATAAGGGTTTCTAGTTGTTAGTTTGGTATGGAACCTTAAGAACGGGACAAATGCGAGTTAAATGCTGCAAATGAGAAAGTGCATATTATCTACGAGACTCTTGTATTTGCCGTCCCAAGTGGATATGGCTGGACTCAGTGAAGTACCTTCCACATGGACTGTTTCCAGTGCGGGAAGAAGCCGGTGAAGTGCGGGGGCTCCCGGCCCTGGCTCAGCACGATCACCGGCGTCTCGGAGTCGCGCGCCGCCGGGTCTGCAAGCAACAGCCGTTAGAATCCAGAATATACACGATACTAGAAAAATATCCTTAAATAAAACATATTACAAGGTTATAGCTTTAACATTAACTTAATAACCGAGCCTTTCGGTATTAGAACTCGTCAATCGGGGATGTAAAACCAAGTGCCTTGATAATGGATGCACTCACGAAATTCTTGCGTTTAGATTTTGGAGCGCTACCTACTTCTTTTACGGGAGGTCGTGACAAATCTAGTAATGATATCCTAAATGGAACTCAGAAACGACAGGATAATAAGGAACTCCCTGATGCTGGATAGGCCGATCGTGTGGTGGTTCTTCTTGGTTTCAATGTCGAGACAATAATAATATTACCTATTGACGATCAAGTAGCTTCTCCAGTCAATAAGTGATTAAAAGCTACCGAAAAATCAACCATATGATTACGATATAAAAGCTAGATGCCCTGGATTTTGTATAGGAATAAAGTTTATGGAGACAAAACACTGTCGACCGGGGGCGTTATAACCCCGTAGCCAGTAAGTTACCTTGCGCGAGGTATGCCAGCGCGATGGCGCGTGCGTCGTCGCGAGCACGCCCGCAGCAGTGCGCGCCGAGCCACACGAACAGGCTCGCGTGCGCGTCCAGCACGCACGCCGTCTCCGGCGCCAGCTCGTACTGGCTGAACGAAATGATCTCCTCGACTGTAACGTTACAAGTCAGCGTCACCAGCGGTTAACAACCTATAGGTATCCAGTATACTGTGATTGATTTAGGACAAACCCAGTGTCGGCAAGCTGATAAACACTAGGTAGTTACACTAGTTTCTTTGACTTTTTATAAATGTAGTAATCACCGCTTTTTAAGTATATTCCTCGCTGGCGTATAGTGTTCAGAGTTTCAAAATACCTCCAGCTGTCATAGGAATAATCAATCAGTCAATTAGGAAGAGAAGGTGCTCGTGTTACCGCGACGGTTGGTATCAATTGGTAATAATGGTGGCATCTACAAAAGTCTAAACTTTAATATTTCTTCCTGTCCCGTCGCGGACAAACGAATATTTAACAAAAATAAAATAAATATTGCATTTATAGTACCTAAAAATATTGCAACTTACATGAATATTGGCCCGGCGCTCCTAGGGCGGCATAAAAGAGGCGCGGCGGCAGCGGGCGCGCCATCTCCTTCAGCGGGGACGCCGCCAGGAGCTCGCGGCGGTCGCCGAGGGCCGCCCAGAAATCCGGCTTTTCTTTGCCTGAAAATATCACTTAATTTTGCCTTAATCCTATTCGATTGTCCAGTTGGGCTAGTAATGCTTAACGCTAAAGGAGGGGAGGGAGGCTTGAAAAAGCAGGCCGTTTATAACATGCAGCTACAGAATTAAAACTCGAGTTGTTTGCTGAGTTCTTTAGCGGAGCAAGTGATCGCGGTATTGCGGCTGACAATTAAGCCTGCAAAAGCGTCAAATATATTTCATGGATTGGTTATTTTTAGGGGTTTAACTTTGGGTGCCGATGACGTTAATTTCCTTATAGGATGCATAAAAGTGAAAGACTAGTAATGAGAAGTTGAAATTTGGTTCGGGTAGTGCGGAACCGGTTTTGTGTAAACCCTTATTAAACTTTCTTAGTGCATGCATACTGACATGAAGACGGACAGTAGGTAACAAAAATCATCAAGTTGACACTTTAAAAATACAGTTTTCATATTGTAATAATATTTTTTTATTATATTATTGAGTACTATTCTGGTATTATTATTTTAAACAATACCTACTCGCCGAATCGACATTCATCGACAAAATTTGCCATTTTTAATAATAAATGGTGGGTGAAAATTTTTCCATACCGTTGCTGTGATCGGTATGTCAAGTTCTTTGCCTGTATGTATGTACATATACATATATGGTTCTTGGTCCCTTGTAAAGGCTGAGCGAATGGCCCGATTTCAACTAGCGAGGTGTCATTAGATTCGCGTCGCGGGTGTTACTGGATACATTTCTTAGGGTTCCGTAGTCAAACTAGGAACCCTTATAGTTTCGCCATGTCCGTCCGTCC